>JAACNH010002016.1:0-48921 GCA_019447015.1 Hymenochirus boettgeri
TAACTAGTCAACAGGAAATGATACATTGTAACCAATCAACAGGAAATGATACATTGTAACCAATCAACAGGAAATTGTACATTGTAACTAATCAACAGGAAATGATATATTGTAACCAATCAACTTGATGACTGACAGATGGTACTAACTGGAACAACAGGAGCAGAAAAGAGAGGTCACAAGACATTGAACATTTAAAAGGTTAGTCTTACATCTCAGGATTTTTTAAATATGTACGTTTTTGGGTTAGGCCCCCGGGTGTTAACCTTAAATCCCATTTTTAAGTTTAGGAGTGAACTTGCCCTGTAATGAGGTCTAACTTTCCCACTCTCCCCATAATTGTTCCCTAAAGAGAGGTGCGACAAGGGAACTAGAAGGATGTATGATGGTCATGAGAGGTGTGAGGGGGAGGGCGAGGCATTTTACATGTTAACGAGGAAACCATAAAGAGGACTTGTTATTTTATGTTTTACATAATTGTTTATTGCTCCATGACCGGAACAATGTTAAATACGGTTTCATTCCCCCCCAAGATCTTGCAATCATGTGGGAGCTGCCCCTATGGCCATTAGGATGTGACTGCTGGTGATTCGCGTCTGCAAAGTGCAATCTAACAGCAAACGCCAGCTAATATGGGTATAGTTTATTTACCATCTGCGGGACATTTCTACGCTAGCCTTGTGTACAAAGTACAGATTGTCTCTTTATTTCTCAGGATAAATCTTCCTCCATTCCCTTCCAACATAAGTAGACCCAACTTAAGTTTTATTACAGAAAAGCAGAATGGAGAGACGGATACATTCTAACTGAGGACTGGTTTACTTTACAGTTTGGAAAAGAATGGGAAAGAGGAGGGCACAGAAATGGACAGAGAGGGGCAATCAGTCAATAGAGGGAGATTGGGAGGAGTAGAGAAGATGAATGGACAGTGAAGGGGATTAGGATGGAAGGGGCAATGAATTCAAGGTGTTGGATGGAGGGAAAGGAGATTGGATGGAAGGGAATGATACGATGATTACTATTTGTAATGTTATACAGATATGGGTAGGTGTAAAAGGTGGGACTAGATGGACGTTGCGATTTATACATCCTCAATACTATGTTACTAGTTGATATACTGTTATACAGACTTATGGGTTAGGTATAAAGGTTGGATACGGTGGAAGGTAGTGTCTTTATGATCACTCCAAATACTATGTTACTATGTAACTGTTGATACAGACATTATGGGTAGGTATAAAGGTGGACTAGTGACGTATGTCTTTATAACACCTTCAATACTATGTTACTATGAAATGAACTTATAAGACATTCTGGTTATGGTTGGTTAGGATATAAAGGGGGACTAGTGGATTTACTACTATTGATTCGATTAAAACAATCCTATAGTGATTTATAATGTATATGAACAAAGTCTGCAGGTAAATCCCTATTTTGTAGCATTTCTGGTGTGAGAATGTTGAACTTGGTGAATATTTGAACATTCCTGTGATGCAGTCCTAGCTACATGGATTGGTTACATCCTATAAATCCCTTTATATCCTCTACACTTTGGGGCTCACAGGTTTTTCTCCATTGGACACTCTGTCCCATTTACACTGAACACAATGAAGTCACAATAAGTTCTAATTATTAATAATTAAACTAAAAGTCTCTTCATTTTAACAAATCCCAGGACGGATTGAATTCCTGTTTAGTTTTATCCTTTGTGTTTGTTAATACGTTAAACGTCGATGATAGTAACAAATCCGCTGAAGCTACGCTCAGCCCTACACGCCGTCCTCTAATTCTACACAGGCCCCTAATTGTTCTCTCTGTTCTCGTAACATCCGTAGCTCCTTTTCTCTCTTCTTCCCCCTCTACCCCACTTATTTCCATGAGCTGACATGCTGAGATTCGTTAGAAGCTGGGAAGGCTTCTGCCATCACAAATCCATTACGCTTTATCTCTGCCAAAGAATGTATGTTTCCTTTACCCGCTGTGAGCTTGGCAAGCTAATAGCCAGCGATGGTGGGCGGATGGGAGAAACCTCTCGTCCTTGACCTTTAATTGGCGACCCAATGCTGAGTCGCTACCATGTTACCAGTGGAACCTCAGCCTAGTGTCTTGGTTACCAACTTATTTGCTGAATTGAGACTGACAACTTTGTTGTCCACTTGAAAGTGATCGAAAACCGCCGCGTTTTGTTTTCAGGAAATTTGAGAGATTTTGATTTTGCCCTTTTCGGTTTTCAAAAGTTCAAAATATCACTGGATCCGCCGATTTGATTGGAAATCGAAACCAATTCGAGACATGGGGACATTAGACCATTAGAACTTCTAGACGGATCTCCAGGAGCTCTATACGTGTTGGAACAGGTTCAGGGGTTCACGAAATAAAGGGTGCAATTGACCCGCGACGCAACTGATGATACGAATGGTGTTTGGCTGATGAATCTGCCATGTTGGGCACTTATCGCCCGAACGAGGCCATCCGTTCGGGAGGATCGTTGCCCGATTGCGGGCGGATTCGCCGTGTGTAGAACTTAGGTCGATAAGAAAAAGTAAACTCCCTTGTTTGTCATTTTATTTACTTAATTTTCACAAAGATTGTGTGCGAGATAAACAAGTTGGGCGCAATGTTCGCTTAATACCGCTAACCCACTACTCGTGTTTAATTCCTGTCTAACCTCTTTCTTACGCCCCTTAAAGGCAAAAAAAAAAAGAATTCAACGCGCATTAAACTTTATACCGGAGAGCAGTAGGGTGGTGCGATGTTCGCATTAGATTCAAATGAGGAGCGGAACTTGGCCAACGCTCATTCTTCGTATGACAAATAAGCCACGGGGAGAGGAGGACTTTGGGTGGGTAACTCCATGGCAGCCTTTAGTGCATACCTTGCCACTGTTATTATAGCATTAGTGTTCCCAGCTTGCATAATATATTGAGAGGCTAACAGATTGCTCTGTATATGTAGGTGGAAACGATGGCCTTGATTGGCCTTGATAGGTTTTTTATTAATTTTTTTATTATGATACGGTTTTGTTATCAACAAAAATATAACATGTAGTGTCATTCATATCACATATAAAATATAGTATATGGGATATCTTGATGGACCTAGCTCCCTCTCATGTAAATACACATGGTTTAAACAGGTAAACATTAAACACAAACTTTCTACTGAACCATCCTACAGGTTTTGGGTAGGAGATGGGGAAGTTAACCCGATGAGGATCCGTGTAATTAGAAGGATAAATAACAAAGACTTTCTCCATTGGTGTGACAGCCAATATCTTCTTTGGAACGGTCAGGACAATATAAAGCGGACAGGTAATAGGACAAGTAGGAAGAGCCATTTAAAATCCCCAGATCTGAAAGGCTGTAAATCTGCAGATTGTGCTCGGCTCAAACCACCTTAAAATGGGAAAGTGCGTGATGGATGTATCGTAGCAACAACGTTCTAGTTCCTGGATTGGGAGATTAGAAACGTTGCATGTTATTAATAATGTCAAATGGTCCCTTGAAATCCACAGTCATCCCGGAAGTTTAATAGAACAGCAAGGAAAAGTCCGGCCTGTATCTGTATACCCTAACCAGGGCACGACAATCCGACACAAGCCCAGGGGCAGGAAATCAGGAGCCCCGGAAGAAGCCAGGAGAGAAGAAAAGGGCGAGGAAATAAATTGAGGGTCGGAATATTTGAGATATCTGACCTGCATGAAAGGTTCAAACATTTGTTTATTTATAATGGAGATGTTCATTAACAAACCTTGTTAGCCATATAATAGAAAACCACACAGTATTGGGATCTACGGGACCACTGACCCCCCCAAATAATTGTGATGAAGGTAGAGCCTATAAATGAAAAGAGTTAATAGTTACTGGAAGTTCACATGCTTCACAAACCCTGGATGCGGCACAAAGAAAAATCTGGTTAGAATATTGTTACAATTTTCGTCATGCCTGAATCGTCCAATTGCTCACAATATTTGTCTTTGAAGTAAGGAGAGAAGTAGACGGGTAGCTAAATACGTAAAAGCTTCGTAAACATGTTAGATAATTTTGGCAACAAAGTGCCTGATGAAAGTTCAGCGACTGTCTCGTTATACACTAGTTTGCCAACGTCACAGGTACATTCATCAACGATATGGATAGATTGTGTTCCTTGTAAAGGTGTTACGTTGACATACGTATTAGTGACATTCAAAATTATCGCCATTAACAATGTAGACGCACGTGCATTTCTTCATAGAAGATGGGCTGAGGGCCGTATGGACCACGAATCCATCATGGAACCCCTTGTTCCGAAAATTCAAATGTTCCGTCCGAAACCGGATCCGAACACAGAACCCCTTGTTCCAAAATCCGAATGTTCGTCCGAAGGAATCATTCAGATTCGACTCAGAGCCAATTTTCATATTATCGAACGGTTCGATATTCTTGAAATAAATCGCTCGAATTATGGAGAATATCAAACATTCAAGGCTATTTTCGAAAATAGCCTCAAACGTTCGATAATATCGAAAATGGCGTCCAGAAGCCCCGAAAAGATGTCCGTTGTAAGAATGGAAAAACGAACAAAACTTGACCGTTCGGCCATCTCGTATTACTTCAATCTTACATCTACCGAGTAATCTGCTGATATGTACAACAACATATGACAATCCCAACGTGTTTACGAAGCTTAAAACATTTTTAAAAGGTGTGGACGCAGCGCTGTACAGTAACGAAACAAAAGTTCATACAAGGGAACAGATACATCTGATAAAACTTGATGTTACAGTACATAAATATATAAATAGAAGTGTAGAGGCTTTGCCACAAGAGGAAAGGAAAGGGAGTCCTGCACCGAAGAGCTACAATCTAGTTAGATGGGGGTAACATACAGATACAATGGACGTGGTGGAGTGAGATGTATGCAATGCAAATAAAACTAATCATATACGGTGCTGTGCACAAGTAGGTAAAACTCAAAATACTTACATTTCAGCTTGTCAATCAGTGCCTATTATCATAAAACTTTCTCGCTGTGTGCTGTTAGGGGTTGACAGTTGGTATGTGGAAAAACATTTGGTGGAGGAAATTCCTTTTCAGGCTGCCTCGTTGTGATTACGAGCCTGACTTGCCCTAAAGAGAGTATATCTGATAAATAGGTGTGAGTTAAGGGTGGTGGGAGGGTTAAATGAGTACTAGGTTAAATCCATGCAGCACACCCACAACTTAAACGTATGTGCTACTATACGTATTCATTTATAGATTAAGATAAGGCAAAGTAATCTTTTCTGTTTTACTACCCTTGAAGATTCTTTTTTATTTAATGACTGAAAAAATTAAGGAATTCATAGTCCCCACTGCCCAGAAGGATGTAGATGGTGTGTTACAGATAACACAATACGAAGGGGAACTACACTAAATTACCTAGATGTGTTTACAGCACAGATACGGCGAAGGGATGGATTTTGAAGACTGTGTATATTGTTTGTTTTTACCCAGGAAACTACTATGGAAAATAGCTCAGTGAAATATCCATTCTTTAGGAAAGAGGATAAATAAACGATGACAGTATCCTTTAAACTAGCAAGTAGCACAAAATTCATGGATTTATATCGTTACAGAAATGGAACTGTCAGGGCCTCTCGTGAGGAACGCTTCCTACTGCATTACAGTGCACCGTTATTAAAGGCTTTAAGGGATTAAAAGAGGGATGGAATTTCTGTCCTATAGTCAACCAAGGACATCCCTGACTTGTTAACACAGACACGAGGGTAAGTACTTTCAACTCGAGAAGTGATCCAACTGGTAGAATCAATTGGTTATTAAGTGATAATAATGTACAGTGACACAGAGGCAATATCTTCATGTGTTAAGTTAAGGGTAGTACTGATTTGCAGCAACCAATTGCATGGAGGGGTGAATTGTGGGGACTGGGTTAAATAGGTTTGGGTGTGAGTTAAAGGTTAGTGTCCATAGGTTTTAGTACGGGTTAGGGTAAAGAGTGTTTCAGTGACGAATCAACAGACCTTTTCTTTATTCATCCTTAGAGGGCAGGGAGGAGCCGAGATACCTTTGCCAGAAGGAAATAGAAGTATCATTAAATATATGGTTACACATACATGTAATAAACTGGGAAAAATAGCAGTTGTGAGTCGATAAAGGATACAAGTCACCAGTTTTTCTTTTTAAGGGGGACTTGTCCTTAAAGAAAAAACATTTGGGTATATTATAAAATGCTCTGAAAATCTAATGACACGATGGTGCGATGCGGAAGAAGACGGGAACTAGAAGTGCAGGAATTAAACTAACATCCAGTCGGCAGAGACTTGGCTTGTCAGGGGCACCGGTTTCCAGACCCTTCAGTGAAGATGATAAAGTCCTTGTAAGTGTCAGAAGCGATCACATAAAAAGGAAAGTGACTTCGGCTCCACCAACTTCTTCTAAATCCATTTATAGCTGTGTCCAGCGTGTGTCTCTTATACCTACAGATATCCGGAAGAATTCGCCCACTGCGACGGCTTTCGCGGGTCGATCTATTAAAAGATTTCGGTGGCTGATCTCGCTCCGTCTTGCTAAACAGATTTATTACTCGGCTTTGGGCACATTGAATTGCACAGGAGGGAAGAAAATGACAGTTGTAAGAACGATCAGCGTTCAAGGTGGAATTGTAGCTGTACAGCCAAGAAATGTTACCCTTTAAACGTGGCGTGACGGAAACGCAGTGCTAGGGGCGAGGAGCGCTAACGGAGTTCATAGGAATTAATATGGGTAAAGTGTCCACCAAGTTCGTTGTCAATGTTAGATACAGAAACATCTGTCATCTAAAGACAAATTGACTTTAATTGAAATGTGGACATATTTCATTTGTCTTGGTAGCGATTCCCCCCTGAAAAATCTTAACTTCTCCTTGTATTTTATTGACAATAGAACTGGACGTGATAAGATTCTGACAGGTATAGAGGCTGGTGGGACTGCAGATTTAATTAAGAAAAGGCGCCATACTATGGTAAAATCAAGACCCCGATTAATAAAAGTAGTAACTGTGTGGAACCTTCATTATATTATTATTATTATTGTGGATTTATATAGCGCAAAATTTTCCGTGCGCTTACAATTACATGGATACATTCACATCAGCTCTGCCCCGAAGAGCTTACAATACTAAGCACATATATGACACATCAACCTATCAGTATGTCTTTATGATCGTGGGGGAAACCGGAGTGTCCGAGGAAAACCACGAAGCACGAGGGAGAAACATACAAACTCCTTCATGGTTTCGGGCTCCCGGCTGCCTATTGCAAGGTAAGTAGATTATTATTCATCTCATTGTAAGGGTAAGTGGATAAAAAAGCTGTTAATTGTAAATCTCCCTAACGGCTCTTTGCATGTGCGATCAACTCAACAGAAGCCAATTAGATGTGATCTAACTGCAGTGACCCTAGTAAAAAGCTAATATCTGATTGGTTACTACAAATGTGCAATCTAATCTTGCACCATTTACTAGAAAGTGCCCCTGGTGTTATCTGGAAGCTGGGAGTTGGCAGTGTTGGGGGATTCCCTATCCCGCACACCTCATTTATGGTGAGCTGTGCCAGGGAACAGTCAAAACCATAGTGGTTAATTCCGATGATTAAACTGCATTGTCTCGCGCTAGCAAAACGCCCAACAGGGAGCAAGCACGGTCCTGTGCTGAATCTAACCCACGTCAAGAGCTTATACAGGTCTGTTCAGATCGGAAGGAGCCCCTTAATTATAGTGGATTCCCAGCAGGAATTGGACCCAGGCTTGTTATAGAGATGTTTGTGTTCCCTTTAATAATCAGCAGTTTGCAGAACTGCGCTGGAGAGAGGACTAAGTCAGTAAAACCTGGATTCCTGTACAAGTGGAAGGTTAGCTTTTGTGTTAGAGATGGAAATTACTCCCAGAAAATCCTGCCTGGGCAAGTAGAAAGGATTTAAACACATCGAGACGCATTGAGATTCATCACGTTAAAGTGTAACTACTGTAACTGTGTGCTGCCTTCAATGAACGTCCTGTCCTAATAACACTTCCCAAAGAAGGGCCCTTGGATGTGACTAGGGCCCAACATTCTCTGTTCAGCCTAGGTACGGAAGGGTGCAGGGGTAAGCTAAAAAGGTCACAATTCACATCCAATATATGTCTACTGTGTAACTGTAACAGACATTGTAGGGTATAAAGGTTGGACTAGATGGTCGTATGGTCTTTATACACCCCATACTATGTTCTATGTACTGTTATACAGACATTAGGTAGGGTTATAAAGGTTGGCAATGGATGTATGTCTTATACACCTCCAATACTATGTTACTATGTACTGTTATACAGACATTATGGGTAGGGTATAAGTTGGACAGATGGACATTGTCTTTATAAACCTCCAAACTATGTTACATGTACTGTATACAGACATTATGGGTAGGGTTAAAGGTTGGACTAGATGGACGTATGTCTTCATACAACCTCCAAACATGTACTATGTAACTGTTATACAGACATTAGGGGTAGGGTATAAAGGTTGGACTACATGGATGTGTCTTTATACAACCACCAATACTATGTTACTATGTACTGTTTACAGACATTATGGGTAGGGTATAAAGGTTGGATTAGATGGCGTATGTCTTTATACAACCCAATACAATGTATATGTAAACTGTTATACAGACATTATGGGTAGGGTATAAAGGTTGGACTACATGGAGTTATGTTTATACAACCACCAATACTAGTTACTATTAACTGTATACAGACATTATGGGTAGGGTATAAGGTTGGATAGAGGACTATATGTCTTTATACAACCTCCAATACTATGTTACTGTGTAACTGTTATAACAGACATTATGGGTAGGGTATAAAGGTGGACTACATGGATGTATGTTCTTTATAACCACCAATACTATGTTAGTATGTACAATGTTATACAGACATTATGGGTAGGGTATAAAGGTTGGACTAGATGGACGTAGTCTTATACAACCTCCAATACTATGTTAATGTGTAAACTGTATACGAGACATTATGGATAGGGTATAAAGGTTGGACTAGATGGACGTATGTCTTTATACAACCTCCATACTATGTTACATGTAACTGTTAGACAGACATTATGGTAGGGTATAAAGGCGCACTAGATGGAATATGTCTTTATACAACCACCAATACTATGTTACTATGTAACTGTTATACAGACATATGGGTAGGGTATAAGGTTGGACTAGATGGACGTATGTCTTATACAACCTCCAATAACTATGTTACTATGTAACTGTTATACAGACATTATGGGTAGGGTATAAAGGTTGGACCTACATGGATGTATGTCTTTATACAACCCCAATACTATGTTACTATGTAACTGTTATACAGACATTATGGGTAGGGTATAAAGGTGGACTAGATGGACATATGTCTTTATACAACCTCCTATACATGTTACTATGTAACTGTTATCAGACATATGGGTAGGGTATAAAGGTTGGACTAGATGGACGTATGTCTTCATACACCTCCAAAACTATGTTACTATGTTAACTGTTATAAGACAGTTATGGGTAGGGTATTAAAGGTTGGACTCATGTGAGATGTATGTCTTATACAAACCCCAATACTATGTTACTATTAACTGTTATACAGACCTTATGGGTAGGGTAAAAGTTGGACTTAGATGGACGTATGTCTTTATACAACCTCCAATACATGTTACTATGTAACTGTTATACAGACATTAGGGTAGGGTAAAAGGTTGGACTACATGGAGTTATGTCTTTATACAACCACCAATACTATGTTACTATGTACACGTTATACAGACATTATGGGTAGGGTATAAAGGTTGGATAGATGGAGTATATGTCTTTATACAACCTCCAATACTATGTTACTTGTAACTGTTATACAGACATTATGGGTAGGGTTATAAAGGTTGGACTACATGGAATGTATGTCTTTATACAACCACCAATACTTGTTATATGTAATGTTATACAGACATTATGGGAGGGTTAAAGGTGGACTAGATGGAGTATGTTTTATACAACTCCAATACTATGTTACTGTGTAACTGTTATACAGACATATGGATAGGGTATAAAGGTTGGACTGATGGACGTATGTCTTTATACAACCTCAATACTATGTTACTATGTAACTGTTAGACAGACATTGGGTAGGGTATAAAGGCTGACTAAGGACGTATGTCTTTATACAACCACCAATCTATGTTACTATGTAACTGTTATACAGACATTATGGGTAGGGTATAAAGGTTGGACTAGAGGATGTATGTCTTTATACAACCTCCAATACATATGTTACTATGTAACTGTTATACAGACATTATGGGTAGGGTATAAAGGTTGGACTAGATGGACGTATGTTCTTAACAACCTCAATACTATGTTACTAGTAAACTGTTAGAGACATTATGGGTAGGGTATAAAGGTTGGACAGATGGACATATGTCTTTATACAACCTCCAATACTATGTTACTATGTAACTGTTAGACAGACTTTATGGGTAGGGTATAAAGGTTGGACTAGATGGACGTATGTCTTTATACAACCACTCCAAACATGTTAACTATGTAACTGTTATACAGGCATTATGGGTAGGGTATAAAGGTTGGCTAGATGGATGTATGGCTTTATACAACTCCAATACTATGTACTATGTAACTGTATACAGACATTATGGGTAGGGTATAAAGGTTGGACTAGATGGAGGATGTTTTATACAACCCTCCAATTAATGTAATATGAACTGTTATACAGACATTAGGGTGGGTATAAAGGTGGATAGATGGACGTATATGCTTTATACAACCTCCAATAACTATGTTAATAAGTAACTGTTATACAGACATTATGGGTAGGGTATAAAAGGTTGGCTAGATGATGGTAGTGTTAGTATACTTATTCTATATATTAGTGTTGTGTAATATTTATAGGTTTTTAGGGTATTATTTTATGGGGTTATGTGGTTACGTGGTATGGTATATATGATTATTATCTGGCTAAGGGTTACGTTATGGTTATTTAATTTGTTTATTAATTATCTTAGGTAGTATACAAGGTAGTATTTTAATTATTATTATATAATATACAATATAATATATATAATTATACATAATTATATTATTAATTATTCTATATAAGGGTATTTTATGTTATAAGGTATTATATATAGTTATGTTGGAATGTATTTGTTGTTACTGTATATATAGGTATTATAAGGTTATATAAGGTGTAAAAATAGTTCATATAAGGTATAATATAAATACAATATGTTTTATTATATAATATAAGTGATTATAAATAAGTTACATATAAGGTTATATAAGTATAAATAGTTCATAAAGGTATATATAGGTATAAATAAGTTAATATAAGGATATAGAAGGTATAAATAAGTACATATAAGGTATATATAAGGTAAAATAAGGTTATATCTAAGGTATATATAAGGTATAATAAGTTACAATAAGTATTATAGGTATATATAATAAGTTACATAGTAAGTATATATAAGTTAAAATAAGTTACATAAGGTATATAAAGGTATAATAAGTTATCATATAAGGTATAATAATAAGGTATTATAATAAGTTACATATAAGGTATATATAAGGTATAAATAAGTTAATAGAAGGTATTATAAGGAGAATATATATAAGTATACCTATAAGGTATATATAAGGTTTATAAATAAGTTACATATAGGTATATAAAAGGTATAAATAAGTTACATATAAGGTATATAGAAGGTATAATAAGTTACATAATAAGGTATATATAAGGTATAAATACGTTACATATAGAAGGGATATATAAGGTATAATAAATTACATAGAGGTATATATAAGGTATAAGGTATAATAAGTTACATATAGGTATATATAAGGTAAAATAAGTTACATATAAGGTATATATAAGGTATAATACTTACAAGAGGTTATATAAGGTAATAAATTACATAGAAGTATATATAAGGTAATATTAAGGATAAATAAGTTACTTATAGGATATAAGTATAAATATACATAAGGTATATATAAGGTATTAAATAAGTCTATAAGTATTATAAGATATAAATAGTTACATAGAAGGTATATATAAGGTATATAAGTACCATCAAGGTATATATAAGGTAATAAAGGTTAGAAATAAGTTACATTAAGGTAAATATAAAGTATAATTTCATAGAAGGTATAATAAGGTATAAATAAATTACATAAAGGTAGATATAAGGTTAATAATTAATAAAGTATATATAAGATAATATGACATAGAAGGTATAATAGGTAAATAATTCATAGAAGGTCATATAAGGTATATATAGAATAAGGTTAATGGTATATATAAGGTATAAAACGTACATGAAGGTAGAATAAGGTAAAATAAATACATAGAAGGTATATATAAGGTATATATAAGTATAAATACGTTACATATAAGGTATATATAAGTATAAATACGTTACATAGAAGGTATATAAAGGTATAAATAATTACAAGGTTATAATATAGATAAATAGTCATAGTATATAAGTAAATAGTTACATATAAGGGTATATATAGGCATAAATAAGTTAATATAAGGTATATATAAGTATAAATAAGTTATCATCTCACTCTACCTAGACTATAAACTGCTAGCCAAAATCCTTGCGAATAGACTGAAACGAATTATTACAACAATTATCACCCAGATCAAACCGGCTTCATCCCGGGAAGTTACGTCTGTACAATTAGGAAAACCCTTAAAACCAATAGATCATGACAATTCAGGCACAAGAGGTATGTTGTCGCTTGACGCGCGGGGGCCTTTGATTCGGTGGAGTGGGGGTATCTGTGGTCCTGCTCACCCGTTTGGCTTAGGCCCTAAATTCAAAAAAATGGGTCCAAATGTTAACGCTGAACCACTAGCGGCAATCAGAGTAAATGGGGACGACCTCCCAGCCATTCCTGTTGGAGAGGGGGACCAGACAGGGATGCCCCCGTCTCCCGACCTGTTCGCCCTTGCGCTAGAACCCTTGGCCATCAAACTTCGCTCCTCCCCGTAATTGAGGGACTCAGATTGGGGGGCCCGCACTTCACTACTGAGCTTATACGCGGATGATATGATACTATATTTAGCGTGACCCAAAACTATCACATCCAAACCGCATATAACCTGATCTCCGAATTCAGCCCCTTTCGGGACTATATGTAAACTGGGGAAAATCTGCACTATTTCCTATAGACACAAACGTAGATATCCCCCGTCAGTAAAAACACTGGTACCAGTAGTCAACAACTTCAAATACAGGCATCCAGATAACAAAAAAACCCAACGACTTCTACTCACTCAACCTAGCACCCATACTTGAATGACCAAACCAAGACAGGAATATGGAAAAAACTCCCATCAACCTAATGGGCAGGATCACCTTAATTAAAATTATACTGCTACCAAAGATATTATAATACTCCAACTAGTCTACTACACATCCAAAAACATTTTCAACAAACTTCAAAGTGAGCTATTAACTTCCTATGGGGCTCAGGAAGATCCAGAGTCAGACTTAAGATCCTACAAAGACCTAAGAATAGTGCTGGACTTGCTATGCCTGACTTCTACCTATATTATCTAGCCGGACAATTAAATACTACAAACTATGGTGTATCCCAGCAGTGGAGAGACCCCAGACCCTGAGAACCCACCCTATATGACCACTGAGAACTTACTACATGCCTACCTACCAGCCCATCCCTATATTCCTCGACTCCAAGTCGGGAGACCTCCCCGCAGGAGGAACCACCGCATACACAACAGTTTAAATATGGAAAGCAGCCAAAAAAAATTCTGAAGTTGGAATGGAAGACCGCTAGTGCAAAACACCCTGTGGCATAACCCAGCATACCCGTCTTAGCCAACTTAACTGCAGCCACCTTCTGGATAAATAAAGGAGCAAACTATTCGGTCACATAATACAAACAATAAACTAATCTCATTCGAAGAACTGAAAAAACTATTCCCTATCACAAGCACAGCTGGTTTCAGTATCTCCAGTTCGGTGCTCCCTGCTGTCCGAGTTCCAGAGCGACACCATAACCTCTACACACACACCCAGTGATCCAGATGCTGACGGTGGGGGGAGAGGGCCTAGTCTCTAGACTATATGCTTGCTGCTTGACTCTACCTAAAGATGGACACCCGACGATCCGAGACAGAGGAGGGCATTGGTACCTCTCTCTCGAGGAGGAGCGGGGGACCTAGCGGAAACCATCTGCGGGTGTCCCCGTCTGCCCAACAAAACTATACAATTCACATATTACACCAGGCATATCTTTCACCTCACAGACTTAACCACATCTCGCTCCTTCTTACTCACCGGAATGCCCAAAATGCCATCAGACCCCTGCGAATTTTGCATCTCATATGGGAGTGTCCGAGAATTGCCAGGTTTTGGTCTAAGGTTGTAAGCTATCTCACATCTATCCTCCCTTACCCAAACCACAGGACCCCAAAATATGCATACTAGGAATACCAGATACAGACATCTGGATGAGAGCGAGTGAGATTCCTGAGAGGAGCCTTGTTCTATGCCAGAAGGGCTATTATACTGACTTGGATGGCCCCCACAGCCCCACCAACAGAGGACGTGGAAAAATATGATAAATCAGATGCTCCCATATTTAGAGTCATCATACAACAGAGGGTCACTGAACAAATTAACAGAGTGTGGTCGGTCTGGAAGTAGACGCACAACCAATCTAAATTATATCCCATTACACCCCTCTCTCCAATTCAATACCCAATAAGGGTTACACTGATGATTTGAATTAAATACAGATCAATACGGTTTTCTCCCAGCGCTCTCTCCCTATCATCATCATCATAATATGCTCTCTAAAATACACCAATGACCTACAACACAGGAAGTTGCCCCCTCCTCCCCCCCCATCATCTCTTTCTACCCTCCCTTATCCCCAGGTTATGTTAATGTGGAGATAAATCTTATAACTCTACAAAAGATAAAGTCCAGTTTTTAACGCCAAGAAGCGGTATGATGGAACCAGCTGAAAGACACTAAGTATGAGATATATGCACTGCGGTATACAATAACAGGAAAATGTAAAGTAAATGTTGTTTATTGACTGGATATACTCTTAAATAAAACAGTTTAAAAAAAAAATAAAAAATAAAATAAATAATACATAAAGTAATATAAGTTACATATAAGGTATATATAAGTTACATATAAGGTATATAAGTTACATATAATGTATATAAGGTAGAAAGAAGTTCCTGATGCCAACGTTGAACTTTCATATGACCTCCGGAGCACTCACTCAGAATGCTCTAGACCGCTCACGTCCTTTAACGTTAGTGTGTGTACCTATCCAGGTCTCAACCGAACCTGGTTTTAATCCTGAACTGTTAGTTCAAAATTCCGCAGATCCGGCAGAAACTTTTGGAAATTTCATAAGGTCAAAATTTCCCGAATCTTGAGGAGCGTCCGTGTTACAAAAAAAAAAGAAAATTCGGTTTTGAAAAGTTGTCATCAATGGTGAAAAGTCGACAACCAAAAATCGCTATTGAAATTCTAAAAATTCTTTCAATGGGTTGAATCGGATTTTCAGTTCCTGGGAAATTGGGCGTATTCCAAGGAGCCCTGGAAGAATAAAAACTTGCCAGTTTCATTTATCTCTATTGGGCTATGAAAATGGGGAGTCTCTAAAGAGAGAGATCCCTGCCATATTGTCTACAGAACGAATATATCTGCAAGGTATTGATGGCCAGTAGGTGGAGTGTCTGTTGTATCAGAGAGAATGCATTGGGGCCATTTTAGACCAGATTGAAAAGCTAACAGTACATTGCTATACCTAGAGTATTGCTATGAGGGAGGGGCTTGCCTTCCTATAATATCCCTGGGATTAAAATTCCCATTACAAGGAAGGGGGAAGGGAAATTTTAGACCTTTCAGAACAAACTGTTTGGGCTAGGCCACACTAACGCGTTTTTCACGTGTTTGCGCTTCGGTTTCCTTTTTGCGTTCAAAGTTTTTGGCGCAAGCACATGTGTTTCTTAAAGGGCATCTATACCAAAAAATAGGTCATTTTAAATTGACCATAACTGGAAACTATAATCCTTCCCAAACACCACTGTATCATTTTGTTGTTGATCTGCCCCTATTTCTTTAGATATCCAATCAAAAACTTTTTATATTTCAGAGTCAATCAAGTTCCTTGTTTGACAGTTGGACTGCTGATGCTTGTGAAAGCTTGACAGTTGGTTTGTGGGAAAAAGTCAGGTCGGATAGAAGTGGGAGTGGTTAAAAAAAAGGGGTGGGGATACTGCTCCTAAACAAAGTGTGCGGGATTGAAGGCATGCAGCAACACACGCAAATCAGAGTAAGTGCTACTCACATGTATTCAATTATAGATTAAGATGAGGCCAAGTTTTTTCAGTAGTGTCCCTTTAATGTAAATAGCAAATCGCCTGAGCAAATGTAGAAACAACGCAACAATGCACCAGAAATCGCACAAGAATCACATGTGATAACACTCGCTATTACACGTGCGCTTTGGTGCATTGTAGTAGGGCGTCAGCCTTAAAAACAATTTCACCTTAATAAGTCCCTGACATATCAAAGAGATACAGTCAGAAAAATGAAAGTATCTGAGGGCCATAAGATATTTCACTAGAGCAAACCCCACCCCTCCAAGAACAAAGTATCTAATTGAACACTTCCTACTTTTCTTTCTCTCTGTGGGTCACAATGAGCATGTCCGAGTCAATGGAGTGATGGAGGGCGACTCACACAGGTATATCTCTGTTTAGGAATGACCTAAAATGACAAGTGATATATTGTTAATCAGCAGTTTATGGTCTATTAGTTGACCGATAGTTCGTTTTATCCTAAATTTCTCCTTTAAGTAACTATATAGAGCAGCTGGATATTCTCTGAGAATATTTTTTTGCTAAGATCAAATAAAACCTTTATCCCTTGTCTTGGGATTACCATGCAGCAGAAAACTCTAGTGGGTAAGGAAAAAACAAGATGGCTGCTGGAACTTAAGTTTTAAAAAAAAAATCAAACACAGCACAGAATCAATCAATGCGCCTGGTTCCCCTTGGTTTCTATCTCTGTTTTGTGCCAGAGGTTCTTGGCAATGTCAGTGCAGCGTCGTTCTTTTATTCAGGGTCTCCCGGGCAGGCGCGGGCGTAATTCAGGAGCGTGTACAAGAGCTGACTGATGGCAGGCGGCTTTACCAGGACCTCTCCAGAAACATGCTTGGGATTAAGGGCTGTTAGAAACACATATCGGAGGCTTACAGCTTCTCTCTCTCAAGTATTTTACTGTAACTCGGGAGAAATGATTTTCTGACTTAGCCGAAACCCCCCTCGTGCTGTACTCTATAGACCACTGTCCAACTGCTGCTGCACAATCACAAGACAAAGGTTCTATGTAATTAGGGCATTTCTAATAAACCCAAAGCAGCCAATCAGTAGCGGTCAGTGGCGGTTTGAAAGCATCTGATTGGTTTATAGGAAATCACGGTCCCAAACTTTGTGTTTTGTGATGGCATCATAGTCGCGGATCATCACTATAGAGAATAGATGTTCCATAGAAACATTCATAATAATAGCTAATCAAAGGCACTGATGACATAGGTCATGTTTTGATGTCATATTTCCAATCCCTGACAGCATTGTTTGGTTTTATAGACCTGTATAACATAAACCTCATTGCAATGGAGTGAGTTGGACATTTTGTGTCCACATCACCACATCTCACAGGGTTGCATCACTGATGGAGTACAAAACAAAAAGTAACAATTTTAGGTTTGTTGCCATTGATCAGGTGTTTTGTGAATCCATGGATGTCAGGTTAAACACTAAAATCACTACATTAGACAAGGGTAAATAAAGATAGAAAAAATATTTATGGGGAGGGACTGGTACAGAGAAGGGGGTTGTTTTGTTACACTAGTCCAGAAGGGAAGGAATGAGGGAAACCAAGGTGGTTTATCAGAACGTCAGAGGAAACTTGCTTAGATTGACTTTATAATTGTGTCTCCTTTCAGGGATGGGGAATTTCTCCTTTTGCTCGGCGAGATAAATCTGTACAGATTTATAGAATAAAACCTTAATCCGTGTTCCTTCCTTTTTATTTGATGCAGTCGTATTTCTTATCCGCAGACTGTGCAGTAAAGGGCTTTAGCGGGAGGGGGAGAGAAGGAAAAAGAGAAACGTTCAAGGTAAACAGTAAGAGAAATGTCAGTGGAGGAAAGGGAAAGTATTTAGGTCAATGGGAAGATCTGTTGAGATGTTAAGGGAGGGGAGAAACATCAATAGATTAGCGGACAGAAACAAACTTAAGTCCATAACGTTAACCATTATGAACAGAAATGGATCAAACCAATCAGGCTTTGTTCACCGTGTGTTTTGCCAGATTAAACTAATGTTTTAGAAACCAAAATGCCACTGCCAAGCCCTTTAAAGGGCACGTCCACCCGCAGAAAAAACATATACACCCAATTCCAATGCCCCTTTGCTCCACCATACATATCGGACATAAAGACGGATCACTTCTTAAACGGTTTGGTCTCGTTTAAAAGCTGTAAAACTCCACATATTTCCGTATGTCGGTTGCAGGGGTGCCCCTACCATGAAGCAAACTGAAACATTTGCTCAGGGCGCGTCCCTGCAGAATACTTAAAAGGAGTCAGTTTAAAAAATCCTCCTTCTGCAATACCGCATTTCATTTCAGTCCACCAGTCAGGTTAAGTCAGCCCTCCAGTTCACCAATTAGTGTTAGTCAGCCCACCATACCCCTCCACAAGCCACGCCTATGTTCCCTGAGAAGCCACGCTCACTTACGCGCCATCTGCCGATAGGCAGCATTTTAAATTGGTTTCAGGTGTCAAAAAACCATGTAAACACCCTGGTTGGTTGACCCAAAATATCAGGCTGGGCAGACAATCAGATCGGAAAGATTGGACCATGTGTTACAGAACTTAAACCTCTTCATGTGTTACTATAAATACATAGACAGTAAAGACGGCCGAAACTCATTGAAATCCGTTCCGCTTGCCGTTTTTTTTTTTTGAAAAAAATCCTAAAATTCTTAAATATAGCAAGGGACTGGGAAATGGTCTGGAGAAAACGTGTCAATGCCCAAAATCTTTTTAAAAAAACACTTTCCAGTACCAGGAACTTCCTGCACTTCCTGTTTTGGCATTCCGCGTAGTATTATCGAAAATCTTCGAAATTTCTTGATATTTTGAATGTAACAAAATCAAAAATTCGAACATTTTCGAAGACAGTTCGCGATCGTGTGAAAAATTTTGAAAACGTAGAAATACGCAATGTCCGAGTTCCGTGGATCCGTGAAACCTGATTTGGAACCGGGTTCAGATTCACTGACACATGATACTATATGGTGTCCGGACATGTGAATGCCCAACCTTAAAACCGCAACCCAATGCTATTTTACCAGTTATTACGTGTTTTGTAACCAGATATTTAATGATAAGTTCTATTCCATTCTGACAAAGGTATCTGCATCCCTCTGCTCAATGAGCTTTTTATAAGCTGAGCATGTGCAGAGGAGGCAGCCTTGATTGACAGCATGGAGGGAGGAGCCAACTTACTCTGCCAGAATGGGGCCAATAATAATCAGTAAATATCTGGTTAGTAATACAGGTATAATATGCTGAATATATCAGGTGGGGTCGGGGGCAGGTAACTTTTGTTTGGGTGAACATGCCCTAGGTATCTGGACAGATATCCGCACTAACACGACGTATAACATCATTTTCCCTGACAGTCTCAGTCCCTCCTGAGGTCCTTTGGTTCCATTTTTATCATCTCCATATTTGTCGCACATACAAATGGTTAAATGTTGCAAATTTTGTGTGAGAACCAATCAACTTCACTGGCCCAACATGGAAAAAAAACTTGTTATTATAAGCCGTCGTCTTTAGTTGTCACTTTATATTATTCCGCCAGTATCATGCGGACACATTTACCCCACACACCACACACACACAATAACACATACACATACACACACACAATAACACATACACATACCCACACACATACACACACACACACACACACACATACACACACACACATACACACACACACACAACTGGTCTCCCTTTCTCTCTATTCAGTTTATTTTCATTTCCCATTTTTCGCTCTGTCCATCAAAGAGTTCGACGTGAGCTGCCAGACCGACCTCCCTCTCTCTCTATCTCTCTCTCACACTCGTCTCTTAAGGAGTTGTCTGACTTCATTTACATGGCTGGCAAGGAGGACGTTGTGTAACTGCGTTTATGACTCTATTAAACAACCAGGAGAGCCTGCGGCTTCTAATGTCAGGGGGGCTGCGATTTAGGATTTCTAGGGTGTCGGGAAATAAAGTTACATTGTACGTTCAATTCATTTACAGCCGCCAAGAATTAAATCCGCGTCTGTCCGCCCCATGGTTTACGGTGGGGATCGTTTTTCGGTTGTAAAAATGATTCTCGTTCACCTTTTATATCTGTAGGTTGTATTTATTTTGTTGTGCTGTGTAATTTTAATTTATTTGCTTCTTTTATTGTTTTATATTATTATTATTATTCTGCCCCTTCAAGAAATGAACAATGGAGAGAATCACTGGCCCCCAAACAGGATAAACGTTTGTTCAAAGGTTAATTTGTAATTTTATATTTAATTAAACAATACATTTTATAAGTGTGGATATTAACGGTTTGTTAAATATGAGATTCAATGTTGATAAATTGAAGGTGATGATTTGGGATTTTAATCCCTGTGCCCCCTACACCATAAATAATCGTGTGAAGTTCATCTGTAATGGAAAAAGATTTTGGGTTCTGGTAGATAACAGACTTAGCTATAGCAAACAGTGCCAGGTAGCAACGGCTAGAGCTAGCAAGATATTGTCTTGTATAGAGATGGGTGGTGAACTTCATAAAGTCAGGTCCGTTTTTGAACTTTCGAACTTCAGTAAAAGTTCAAAAATCTAATTGGACCCATTAAAGTCATGGGGAGTGATAGTTCGAAAGTCTGATGTTTCACAGCTAAACTACACTGGTAACTTTGTAAATGGTGTGGCACCTGGGAAATGGTCTGGGGATCATAAACAACACAAAGAACAAAGATACACAGACACACTATTGAATATACAAAAAGTGTATATACACTCCCTTTATAAGGTAGTACCCAGGGGATAGACAGTGATAGCATATAAAACATTAAAACATAATATACAAAATTACTAAAACCTCCATATGTAGAAAAATAGTTGTAAGTACAACCCTTACTTAACCTATAAGTCCCCTCACAAATCTGAGAACAGTCATAAACTTATCTGTCCAGTCGCAGGTGCAATCAAGATAACATCATGGGGATACTCATCCATGCCAGGGTTTAGGTAAGTAGGTCTACAATGGGGGAAAAAAGCCAAAGGAAACGCTATACGCGTATGCCTCTACACGAGGCTTTCTCAAAACATGTCACTATCACCAAAACTTTGTTAAAACATTTCTTAAACACGAGTGGGCTTTGTGCAAGTTACATTCGAGGTTATCGAACGATACATTCTAGGGTTAGCAAAAAACGATCCATACATTTGAGGGTTACCGATCGATACTTTCCAGGGTAACCAAAAATAGAACCATAAATTGAGGATTACTGAAAACGAACGATACTTTAGAGGGTTAGTGAACTGTACATTCTAGGGTTAGTGAATGGCCGTAAATGCGATAATTGACGAATTTACGATAATTATCGAAAATACAGCCACGAGTCCAGAAAATCTAATTAGTTCGATAGTTCAAGTTTTTCCAAACTCATAAGTTCAAACAAAGCATCTCTAGTCTTGCATATATAAAAATTCAATATAAAAATATTATTCCCCCTCTTTACACAGTGCCTTGTAAAGAGGAAGAATAATATTTTTATATTGAATTTTAATTGAATCTATTCCCCTCTTATACAACACTAGAGAGTCTAGTAAGGCCTCATTGGAATATGCGGTGGTGCAGTTTTGGAATCCCATATACAAAAGGGACATCTTGGAAATGGAATCAGTTCAGAGAAGGGCAACTAAATTAATAAAGGGAATGGAGGGGCTTGACTATGCCGACTAGTCAGATCAATTCAAACTAAATTAATAAGGGGAATTAAGGTCTTGGCCAGTAGATGTGATAATTTCACGTTTATTGGATAGTTTCAAGGGCTGGATGAGTTTAAAAAATTAAATTATATAGAAAGTTACTGGGTAAACAAATACATATAGACCAAGGATTCTCTGCCACTGAAGTCAGAATGGAATAAATCTCCTTATGAGGCAAATTGGATATGTGATTAGTAATGGGTATTATGTACAAGCCTAAACGCTTTGATTTTGACCATTGAAATTTCAAAAAAATTCGTTGTCCAATCGTTGGTCGCTTGGTTCAATCAGTTTCAATCAGTTTGGTCATCCAATCAGGAGCTTGAGTATCTGTCTATATTAGAGCTGTACACTGGGAGCCATCACAACAACACAATCTGGCAATAAACAGGACCCAGTCCCTAGTCTGGTAATATAACTATACAGAAAAGCCAAATAACTGAATGACAGATGAGAGAGTCACTGGGATTTTAGTCAGTTCCTCTTCTAAGAGACTTAACTGTCCCTTGGCTGATCTATTAGAATTCATACAATGCAGAGGCCTCATGTAAAAGTCTCTCCATAGACCAAAGCAGACATTCTGGGGGAAATCAGCCGGAACCGTCTATTGATCTCAGTTGGGTATTCGACAGGAACAGTGTGCTGGTGCCAATGGTAAATTTCATAAAGCGATGACAACAGTGCAAGGATAGTGGTGTACAGCACAATTCCTATTAATCTCTACAGAGTAACACAGCCTATCAGCAATGATAAATTGTAACAAATAAACACTAAATGATACATTGTAACAATCAACAGGAAATGATACATTGTAACAAATAAACACTAAATGATACATTGTAACAAATAAACAGGGAACGATACATTGTAACAAATAAACACTAAATGATTCATTGTTAATAATCAACAGGAAATGATACATTGTAATGAATAACAGGAAATAATACATTGTAACAAATAAAAACTAAATGATTCATTGTAACTAACCAACAGAAAATGATACATTGTAACAATCAACAGGAAATGGCGCTGTAACTAATCAACAGGAAATGATACATTGTAATGAATAAACAGGAAATGATACATTGTAACTAATCAACAGGAAATGGTACGCTGTAACTAATTAACAGGAAATGATACATTGTAATGAATAAACAGGAAACGATACATTGTAACTAATCAACAGAGGAAAATTGTACATTGTAACTAATCAACAGGAATTGATACATTTATACAAATCAAACAGGAATGATACATTGTAATCAACAGGAAATGATACATTGAACCAATCAACAGGAAATTATGACTACATGGATGTAGTCTTTTAAACCCCAATTACGTATGTTACTATGTAACTGTATACAGAATTATGGGGTGAGGGTATAAAGGTGGGACTAGATGGGGACATATGTCTTTATACAACCTAATATACATGTTACTATGTATGTTATCAGACATATGGGTAGGGTATAAAAGGTTGGACTAGATGGACGTAGTCTTCATACACCTCCAAAACTATGTTACTATGTTAACTGTTATAAGACAGTATGGGGTAGGGTATTAAAGGTTTGGACTCATTGAATGTATTCTGGTATAAAACCACCAATACTATGTTACTATTGAACTGTTATACAGGACCTTATGGGTAGGGTAGAAAGTTTGGATTAGATGGACGTATGTCTTTATACAAACCTCCAATACAATGTTACATGTAATGTTATACAGACATTAGGGTAGGGTAAAAGGTTGGACTACATGGATGTTATGTCTTTATACAACCACCAATACTATGTTACTATGTAATGTTATACAGACATTTGGGTAGGGTTATAAGGTTGGGACTAGATGGACGTATATGTCTTATACAACTCTCATACTATGTACTTGTAACTGTGTATACAGACATTTGGGGTAGGGTTATAAAGGTTGGGGACTAGCATGGAAGTATTGTCTTCATACAACCCCCAAATACTTGTTAGAGTAAAATGTTATACAGACATTATGGGTACGGGTCTATAAGGGGGGGACTACGATGGAAGTATGCTTTATACAACATCCAATACTATGTTACGTGTAACTGTTATACAGACATAGGGTAGGTATGAAAGGTTGGATAGATGGACGTATCGTATTTTATTACAACCTCAATACATATGTTAACTATTAACTGTTATACAGACATTACGGGGTAGGGTATAAAGTGGACTGCACATAAGGGATGTATTCTTATACAACACCACAACTTATTGGTCACTATGTAACTGTTATACAGACATTAGTGGGTAGGTATAAAGGGTTGGACTAGATGGAGTATATGTCTTTATACAACCTCCAATAATACTGTGAAAACTTTTATGTTTACAGACATTATGGGTTAGGGTATAAAGGTTGAATAATGGAGATGCTCTTTATACAACCCAATACTATGTATACTGTAAATGTTAAAGGACATATGGGTAGGGTATAAGAGGTGCGACTAGATGGACATAGCTTTTACAACCTCCAATACTATGTTACTATGTTAACTGTTTACAGAACTTAGGGTAGGGTATAAAGGTTGGGACTAGAGGCACGTATGTCTTTATACAACATCCAAACTATGTTTACATATGTAAACTGTTAACCAGGCATTTATGGGTAGGGTAGAAAGGTTGGCCTAGATGGATGATGCTTTATACAACCACCCAATACTATGTATAATGTAACTGTATACAGACATTATGGGTAGGGTATAAAGGTTGGACTAGTGGAGGATGCTATTTATACAACCTCCAATCTAATGTTTACTATGAATATTTATACAGACATTGAGGGTAGGGTATAAAAGGATGGCTAGATGGACGTATGTCGTTTATACACCTCCAATACTATGTTAAAAGTAACTGTAGACAGACATTATGGGTAGGGTATAAAAGGTTGGCACAGATGGACATTATAGGTCTGTGTTACAACCGGGGGTCATTACTTGTTTTTATTCTATAATATTTAGACAGTGTGGGATATTATACTTTTTTTTGAGGTTTTAGGGATATTTTATGTTATGGGTAGGTGGTTTGGTACTTATTGATTTATTGGCTAGGTGTTACGGTTAGGGGTTTTTATTTGTCTTATATTATAGTATTATACCCCAATAGTAGTTAATTATTGATAATTTTATACTAATTAGGTGTCAATATAATTTATAGATGTGGATGCTTTATCACTCATTATACATGTTTACTATTAATTTTATACATTAAGTTATGTTATAAGTTGAGAGGGTATGTCTTTATACCATATATGTTATAAGTTTGATAGCATTAGGGTTATATAAGGAGGTTGATGGCGGATATAGCTATACACCCTATGTTATTGTATGTATCGCATATGGGTGGGATAAAGGTATGATGATAGGATGTGTAGTATTCATAGGTAATAAGAAAAGTTATGTTATAAGGATTTTTTTTATAATACAATATAAGTTTATAATAATATAAGGTGAGTATAAGTAATATAATGATATATAAAGTAAGTAAATAAGCGTATCATAAATATATATAGGGTATAAATAAGTTACATATAAGGTATATAGAAGGATAAATAGTTACATATAAGGTATATAAAGGTAAATAGTTAATATAAGGTTTAGGTATATCTATAAGGGTATATATAAGGTATAAAGAAGTTAGCGATAAAGTATATTAGGTATAAAAAGTTACGATAGAAGGTATATAAAGTTAAAAGTTCATATATAAGTATACATAAGTAATAAGGTATATTAAGGTATAAATAAGTTGACATATAAGGTATTATATAAGGTATAAATAAGTTATATAGAAGGTATTTAAGTATAAATAATTAATTATAAGGTATATATAAGCGTATATAATACATAGGGAGGTTTATAAATAAAAAGTTAATATAAGGTATATAAAGGTATAAATAAGTTACATATAAGGTATTAAAAGGTTATACATAAGTTACGAAGATAATAAGTATAAAGTCATATATAATAGGGTATAAATACGTTCATATGAAGGATATATAAGGTATAAATAAATACATAGAAGGTTATATAAGGTTATGATAGGTATAAATAAGTTACATATAGGACTATATAAGGTAAAATAAGTTACATATAAGGTATAAACTATAAGTGTATAAATACGTTACAAGAGGTATATATAAGGTAGAACTAAATTACATAGAAGGGTATTATAAGGGTATATATAAGGTATAATAAAATAAGTTACAATATCAGGTATATAGTATAAATACGTTACAAGAGGTATATATAAGTGTATAAATAAGTTACACTATAAGGTATACTATAAGTATATAAATACGTACATAGAAGGTATAGTATAAGGTATAAATAAATGTACCATCGAAGGTATATAATAAGGTATATATAAGGTATAAATAAGTTAATATAGTGTAAAGTAACGTCTGAAGTATATATAAGGTATAAATAGAATTACATAGAAGGTAGATATAAGGTATAAATAAAAATAGAAGTATATATAAGTAAATAAATTACATGAGTAAAAGGTATATATAAGGTTAAAGTATAAATTAAAGTCATATAAGGATATATAGTTTAATAAGGTATAAAAGGATATATAAGGTATAAAGACGTTACAATAAGGTAGATAAGGTAATAGAATAGAAGATTATAGAAGGGTATAATCATAGAAGGTGTATATATAAGGTATAAATACGTTACATATAAGGTATATATAAGTATAAATACTGACTAGAAGGTATATAGAAGGTTATAAATAAATTACATAGAAGGTATATATGAAGGTATATATAAGTATAAATAAGTTACATAGTAGGATATAAGGTGTAAATACGTTACATATAAGGTATATATAAGGAATAAATAAGTTAATTATAAGGTATATATAAGGTATTATAATAAAGTTACAATCATCTCACTCTAACATAGACTATAAACTTGCAGCCAAAATCCTTGCGAAAGACTGAAACGAATGTATTACAACAATTATTCCAACCCAGATACAAACCGGCTTCATCCCTGGGAAGTCTACGTCTGTACATATTAGGAAAAACCCTTTCTAAAAACACCAAATAGATCAATGGACAACTTCAGGCACAGAGGTATGTTGTCGCATTGACGCGCGGAGGGCCGCTTGATTCGGTGGAGTGGGGTGGTATCTGTGGTCCTTGCCTCACCCGTTTTTGGCTCTGGCTCCTAAATTCAAAAAATTGGGTCCAAAGTTATACGCTGAACCAGCTAGCGGCAATCAGAGTAATGGACGACCTCCCAGCCATTTCCTGTTGGAGAGAGGGGACAGACAGGGATGCCCCTCGTCTCCCTACCTGTTCGCCCTTGCCGCTAGTAGAACCCTTGGCCATCAAACTCGCTCCTCCCCGTAATTGAGGGACTCAGAGGGGGGCACCGCACTTCACTACGCTTTTTTTGTTCAG
Source organism: Hymenochirus boettgeri (assembly GCA_019447015.1). Lineage (NCBI taxonomy): Eukaryota > Metazoa > Chordata > Amphibia > Anura > Pipidae > Hymenochirus > Hymenochirus boettgeri. Next base: position 27,619 of record JAACNH010002016.1, read on the forward strand.
CTTATACGCGGAGATATGATACTATATTTAGTTGACCAAAACTATCAATCCAAACAGCATATAACTGAGTCTCCGAATTTCAGCCCCCTTTCGGGACTATAGTTAAACTGGGGAAAATCCGTGCAATATTTCTATGACAAAACGTATAGATACCCCCGTCAGTAAAAACCACTGGTACCAGTAGTCACAACCTTCAAAATACAGGCATCCCAGATAACAAAAACAACCCAACGACTCTACTCACCAACTTAGCACCCATATTGATATGCACACACAAACCAAGACAGGAAATATGGAAAAATCCACCCAATCACTAATGGGCAGGATCACCTTAATTAAAATTTATACTGCTACCAAAGAATTATATATACTCCAACTAGTCTACTTACACATCCCAAAAACATTCATTCAACAAAATTCAAAGTGAGTATTAAACTTCCTATGGGGCTCAGGAAGATCCAGAGTCAGATCTTAAGATCCTACAAAGACCTAAGAATAGTGTGGACGTGCTATGCCTGACTTCTACCTTAGATTATCTAGCCGAGACAATAAATATTACAAATATGGGCTAATCCCAGAGAGTGGAGAGACCCCAGACCCTGAGAACCCACCACTATAGACACTGAGAACTTACTACATGCCTCCTACCAGCCCATCACCTGATATGTCCTCGATCCAAGTCGGGAGAACCTCCCCGCAGGAGGGGAACACCACCGCATCACAAACAGTTTAAACATATGGAAGAGCCAACAATAATTCTGAAGTTGGAAAGGAGACCGCTAGTGCAAACACACCACTGTGCGCATAACCAAGAATACCCGTTCTTAGCCAACTTAACTGCAGCCACCTTCTGATAAATAAAGGAGCAAACTATTCGGTCACATATACAAAACCAATAAAATCTAATCTACATTCGAAGAACTGAAAAAAAACTATTCCCTATCAACAAGCACAGCCTGGTTTCAGTATCTCCAGTTCGGTGCTCCCTGCTGTCCGGTTCCAGAGCGACCACCATTACCTCTACACACCACACCGTGATCCAGAGTGACGGTGGGGGGAGAGGAGCCTAGTACTCTAGATCTATATGCTTGCGCTGCTTGACTTCCTAAAGGATGGACCCCGACGATCCAGAAGATGGAGGGATTGGTACCGCTCTCTCCGGGAGGATGGGGGGACCTAGCGGGGAAACTCATCTGCGGGTGTCCCGTCTGCCCCAAAACAAACTATACAATTCTACATATACACCAGGCATATCTTTCACTCACAGCTTAACCACATCTCGCTCCTTCTACTCACCGGAAGCCCAAAATGCCATCAGACCCCGCCGAATTTTGGCAATCTCATATGGGAGTGGTCCGAGAATGCAAGGCCGGAGGTGTTTGTTCTAAGGTTGTAAGCTCACTCACATCATCCCCCTTACCAAACCACAGGACCCCAAAATATGGCATACAGAAACCAGAACAGACATTCTGGAATCTGAGAGCGAGCTGAGATTCCGTGAGAGGAGCATTGTCTATGCCAGAAGGGTATTATAACTGACTTGGATGCGCCCCCACAGCCCCCAACACAAGAGGCGTGGAAAAGATATAAACATCAGATGTCCCATATTTAAGAGTCATATTATCAACAGAGGGTCACTGAACAAAATTAACAGAGTGTGGTCGGTCTAGAGTAGAGACGCACAACAATCTAAATTATATCCCCTATACACCCCTTCTCAATTCCAATACCTCGAATAAGGGTACACTGATGATCTTGAATTAAATACAGATCATACGGTTTCTCCAGCGCTCTCTCTATCAATCTCATCATAATATGCTCTCTAAAATACACCAATCGGACCTACAACACAGGAAGTTCCCCCTCCTCCCCCCCATATCTCTTTCTACCCCCTTATCCACAGGTTATGTTCATGTGGGATAAATCTTAGAACTCTACAAAAGATGAAATGTCCAGTTTTTAAACCGCCAAAGAAGCGGATGATGGAACCAGCTGAAAGACACTAAGTATGAGATATATGCACTGCGGTATACAATAACACGGAAAATGTAAAGTAAATTTGTTTATACTGACGGATATTGACTCTTAAATAAAAAACAGTTTAAAAAAAAAATAAAAAATAAAATAAATAAGGTACATAGTAAGTATAATACGTTACATATAAGGTATTATAAGTTAATATAAGGTATAAGTTACATAAATGTATATAAGGTGAAAAGAAGTTCCTGATGCCAACGTTGTAACTTTATTGACCTCCGGAGCACCCCACGCTCCCAGACCCAATGCTCTAGACACCGCTCACGTCCTTTACGTAGTGTGTGCTACCTATCCAGGCGCAACCAGAACGTGTTGTTAATCCTGAACTGTTAGTCAAAATTCCGCAGATCCGGCAGAAAACTTTGGAAATTTCATAAGGCAAAATTTCCCGAATCTTGAGGAGCGTCGGTGTTTACAAAAAAAAAAGAAAATTCGGTTTTGAAAAGTTGTCACTCAATGTGTGAAAAGTCGGACAACCCAAAAACGCCTATGAAATGAAATTCTAAAAAATTCTTTCAATGGGGTTGGAATCGGATTTGCAGTTCGTGGGAAATGGGCGTTTATTCCAAGGAGCCTGGAAGAATAAAAACTGCCAGTTTCATTGATCTCATTGGGCTATGAAAAATGGGAGAGTCTCCTAAAGAGAGAGATCCGCTCCATATGTGATCTACAGAACGAATAATCTGAACAAGTTTGATGGCCAGTTAGGTGAGGTCTCGTTGTATCAGAGGAGATGCATTGGGGCTCAGTTTGTACCAGATTGGAAAAGCTAACAGGTACATTTGCTATACACTAGAGTATTGCTATGCAGGGAGGGCTTGCCTTCCTATAATATCCCTGGGAATTAAACATTCCATTACAAGGAAGGGGGAAGGGAAATTTTAGACCTTTCAGAACAAACTGTTTGGCTAGGCCCACTAACGCGGTTTTTCACGTGTTGCGCTTCGTTCTTTTTGCGTTCAAATTGTTTGGCGCAAGCACATGTGTTTCTTAAAGGGCATCTATACCAAAAAAATAAGGTCTTTTAAATTGACCATAACTGGAAACTATAACCTCCCAAACACCACTGTATCATTTTGTGTTGATCTGCCCCTATTTCTTTAGATATCCAATACAAAAAACTTTTTATATTTCAGATGGTCAATCAAGTTCCTTGTTTGAAGTTGGACTGTATGCTTTGTGAAAGCTTGACAGTTGGTTTGTGGGAAAAACGTCAGGTCGGATAGAATGGGAGAGATGGTTAAAAAAAAGGGGGTGGGGGGGTGGATACTGCTCCTAAACAAATGAGTGTGCGGGATTGAAGGCATGGCACAACAACACGCAAATCAGAGTAAGTGCTACTAACATGTATTCAATATAGATTAAGATGAGGCAAGTCAATTTTTCAGTAGTGTCCCTTTAATGTTAAATAGCAAAATCGCCTGAGCAAATGTAGAAGAACAACGCCAACAATGCACCAGAATCGCACAAGCAATCACATGTGATAACACTCGCTATTACACGTGCGCTTTGTGCATTGTCGTAGGGCGGTCAGCCTTAAAAACAATTTCACCTTATAAGTCCCTGACATATCAAAGAGATCAGTCAAGAAAATGAAAGTATCTGAGGTCCATAAGATATTTCACTAGAGCAAACCCACCCCTCCGAAGAACAAAGTATCTAATTGAACACTTCCTATTTTCTTTCTCTCTGTGGGTCACAATGAGCATGTCCGAGTCAATGGAGTGACTGGAGGGCGGACTTCACACAGGTATATCTCTGTTTAGGAATGACCTAAAATGACAAGTGATATATTGATAATCAGCAGTTTATGGTCTATTAGTTGACCGATAGTTCGTTTTATCCTAAATTTCTCCTTTAAGTAACTATATAGACGCAGCTGGATATTCTCTGAGAATATTTTTTTGCTAAGATCAAAATAAAACCTTTATCCCTGTCTTGGGATTTACCATGCAGCAGAAAAACTCTAGGGGAAGGAAAAACAAGATGGCTGCTGGGAACTTAAGTTTAAAAAAAAATCAAACACAGCAAGAATCAATCAATGCGCCTGAAGTTCCCCTTGGTTTCTATCTCTGTTTGTGCCAGAGGTTCTTGGCAATGTCCAGTGCGAGCGTCGGCTTCTTTATTCAGTGTCTCCCGGGCAGCGCGCGGCGTTTTAATTCGGAGCGTGTACAAGAGGCGGACTGATGGCAGGCGGCTTTACCAGGACTCTCTCCAGAAACATGCTTGGGATAAGGGCTGTTAGAAACACATATCGGAGGCTTTACAGCTTCTCTCTCTCAAGTATTTACTTAACTCGGGAGAAATGAAGAAATGTTTCGACTTAGCCGAAACCCCCCTACGTGCTGTACTCTATAGACCACTGTCCAACTTGCGCTGCACAATCACAAGACAAAGGTCTCTATTAATTAGGGGCATTTCTAATAAACCCAAAGCAGCCAATCAGTAGCTGGTCGGTGGCGGTTTTGAAAGCAATCTGATTGGTTTATAGGAAATCACGGCCCCACAAACTTTGTTGTTTTGTGATGGCATTCATAGTCAGCGGATAATCACTATAGAGAATAGATGTTCCCATAGAAACATTCATATATAATGCTAATCAAAAGGCATGATGACATAGGTCATGTTTTGATGCATATTTCCAATCCCTGACAGCATTGTTTGGTTTTATAGACCTGTATAACATTAAACCTCATTGCAATGGAGAGAGTTGGACATTTTGTGCCACATCACCACATCTCACAGGGTGCATCACTGATGGTGATGTACAAAACAAAAAGTAACAATTTTAGGTTTAGTTGCCATTGATCAGGTGTTTGTGAATCCATGGATGTCAGGTTAAACACTAAAATCACTACATTAGACAAGGGTAAATAAAGATAGAAAAAATATTTAGGGGAGGGCACTGGTACAGAGAAGGGGGTGTGTTTTGTTACACTAGTCCAGAAGGAAGGAATGAGGGAAACCCAGGTGGTTTAATCAGAACGTCAGAGGAAAACTTGCTTAGATGACTTTATAATTGTGTCTCTTTCAGGGATGGGGAATTTCTCCTTTTGTCGGCGAAGATAAATCTGTACAGATTTATAGAATAAAAACCTTAATCCGTGTTCCTTCCTTTTTATTGATGCAGTCGTATTCGTTATCCGCAGACTGTGTAGTAAAGGGCTTTGCGGGAGAGAAGGAAAAAAGGAAAAAAAGAGAAACGTTCAAGGTAAACAGTAAAGAGAAATGTCAGTGGAGGAGGGAAAGTATTTAGGTCAATGGGAAGATCTGTTGAGATGTTGAGAGGGAGGAGGAGAAACATCAATAGATCCAGCGGACAGAAACAAACTTAAGCCCTAAACGTTAACCATTATGAACAGAAATGGATCAAACCAATCAGGCTTTGTTCACCGTGTGTTTTGCCAGATTAAACTAATGTTTTAGAAACCAAAATTGCCACCTGCCAAGCCCTTTAAAGGGCACGTCCACCCGCAGAAAAAACATAACACCCAATTCAAGACCCTTGCTTCCCATACATATGCGGACATAAAGACGGATCACTTCTTAAACGGTTTGGTCTCGTTAAAGCTGTAAACTCCCCAACCATATTTCCGAGTGGTTTTGCAGGGGTGCCCCTACATGAAGCAAACTGAAACATTGCTCAGGGCGCGTCCTGCAGAATACTTAAAGGAGTCAGTTTAAAAAACCTCCTTACTCAAACCGCATTTCATTTCAGCCACCAGTCAGGGGTTAAGTCAGCCCTCCAGTTCACCAATTGTGTTAGCAGCCCACCATACCCACCCAACAAGCCACGCCTATGTTCCGAGGAAGCCAACGCTCACTTTAGCGCCATCTGCCGATAGGCAGCATTTTAAATTGGTTTCAGGTGTCAAAAAAACCATTGTAACAACAACCCTGGTGTTGACCCAAAATATCAGGCTGGGAAGGGACAATTCAGATCGGAGATGGACATGTGTTACAGAACTTAACCTCTTCAGGTTACATAAAACAAGACAGTTATCAAAGACTTGGCCGAATATCATGAAATCGTTCCGCTTGCCGTTTTTTTTTTTTGAAAAAAAAATCCTTACTAAATTCTTAAATTAGCAAGGGAAACTTGGGAAATGGTCTGGGAGAAAAACGTTGTCATTGTCAATGCCCAAAATCTTTTTACAAAAAACACTTTCCAGTACCGGAACTTCCTGCACTTCCTGTTTGGCATCCGCGTAGTAGTATATCGAAAATCTTCGAAATTTTTGATATTTTGATGTATCAAAATCAAAAATCGAACATTTCGAAGACAGTTCGCGATCCGATGTGAAAAATTTTGAAAAGGTACGAAAATACGCAATGTCCGAGTTCCGTGGAATCCCGTGAAACCTTGATTGGAACCGGGGTTCAGATTCACTGACACATGATACTATATGGTGTCGGACATGTGAATGCCAACCTTAAAACCGCAACCCAATGCTATTTTACCAGTTATTACGTGGTATTTGTAACCAGATATTTAATGATAAGTTCTATTCCATTCTGACAAAGGTATCTGAATCCCATCTGCTCAATGAGCTTTTTATAAGCTTGAGCATTGTGCGAGGAGGCAGCCTGTGATTGACAGCATGGAGGAGGAGCCAACTTACTCTGCAGAATGGGGCCAATAATAATCAGTAAATATCTGGTTAGTAATACAGGTATAATATGGCTTGAATATATCAGGTGGGGCGGGGGGGGCAGGTAACTTTTGTTTGTGGGGTGAACATGCCCCTAGGTATCTGGACAGATATCAGCACTAACACGACGTATAAACATCATTTTCCCTGACAGTCTCAGTCCCTCACTGAGGTCTTTGTTCCATTTTTATCATCTCCATATTTGTCGCACATACAAATGGTTAAATGTTGCAAATTTTGTGTGGAGAACCAATCAACTTCACTGGCCCAACATGGAAGAAAAAAAACTTCGTTTATTATAAGCCGTTTCGGTCTTTAGTTGTACACTTTTTATATTCATTCGTCGCCAGTATCATGCGGACAATTTCCCCACACACCACAACACACACATACAACACATACACATACACACACAAACATAATACATACACATACCCACACACATACATCACACACACACACACACACATACCACACACACACATACACACACACACACACGGTCTCCCTTTCTCTCTATCAGTTTATTTTCATTTCCCATTTTTCGCTCGTCCATCAAAGAGGTTCCGACGTGAGCTGCCAGACCGACCTCCCTCTCTCTCTATCTCTCTCTCACACTCGTCTCTTAAGGGAAGTTGTTGCTTCATTTACATGGCTGGCAAGGAGGACGTTGTGTAACTGCGTTTATGACTCTATTAAAACAACCAGGAGAGCCGCGGCTTCTAATGTCAGGGGGGCTGCGATTTAGGATTTCTAGGAGTGCGGGAAATAAAGTTACATTGTACGTTCAATTCATTACAGCCGCCAAGAATTTAAATCCGCGTCTGTCCGCCCCATGGTTTACGGTGGGGATGTTTTTCGGTTGTAAAATATGTTCTCGTTCACCTTTTATATCTGTAGGTTGTATTATTTTGTTGTCGCGTGTAATTTTAATTATTGCTTCTTTTATTGTTGTTATATTATTTATTATTATTCTGCCTCTCAAGAATGAACAATGGAGAGAATCACGGGCCCCAAAACCGGAATAACGTTTGTTCAAAGGTTAATTTGTAATTTTATATTTAATTAAACAATACATTTTATAAAGTGTGGATATTAACGGTTTGTAAATATGAGATTCAAGTTGATAAATTGAAGGTGATGAATTTGGGATTTAATAATCCCTGTGCCCCCTACCACATAAATAAATCTGTGTAAGTTCATCTGTAATGGAAAAAGATTTTGGGTTCTGGTAGTAACAGACTTAGCTATAGCAAAACAGTGCCAGGTAGCCAACGGCTAGAGTAGCAAGATATTGTTCTTGTATAGAGATGGGTGTGTGGGACTTCATAAAGTCAGTCCCTAGATGGATGTATGTCTTTATGCAACCTCCAATACTATGTTACTATAAAACTGTTATACAGACATTATGGGTAGGGTATAAAGGTTGGACTAGATAGACGTATGTCTTTATACAACCTCCAATACTATGTTACTATGTAACTGTTATACAGACATTATGGGTAGGGTATAAAGATTGGACTAGATGGACGTATGTCTTTATACAACCTCCAATACTATGTTACTATGTAACTGTTAGACAGACATTATGGGTAGGGTATAAAGGTTGGACTAGATTTTGTTAACCCTAGAATGTATAGTTCGCTAACCCTCGAAAGTATCGTTCGTTTACGATAACCCTCGAATGTACGGATTGTTTTTGCTAACCCTAGAATGTATAGTTCGCTAACCCTCGAAAGTATAGTTTGTTTTCGATAATCCTCAAAAGTATTGTTCGATTTTGGTAACCCTCAAATTTATGGTTCTATTTCCACTATCCCTCTAAAGTATCGTTCGGTAACCCTCGAATTGGCCGTAACCCTCGAATGTAGCTTGCACAAAACCTGACAATTGCCCGCTCGTGTATAAGAAGTGTTTTAACTAGTTTTGGTGATAGTGACATGTTCCCCAGACCATTTCCCAGGTACCACAGCCAGTTACAGTAAGTTACCATTGTAAAGCTAGGTACACACCTAGCGATTTTTCCTCCTGACTGATCGTTCGAAAGTATCGAACGGTCGACCAGGAGGAAGGACTGTCGGTTGCGGCAAAAGCAGCCGCGTCCGATAGTCACCGCGACCGATCGTGCGGCCCATAGAGGACCGCACGATCGGACGAGGTTTTCCACCCTGCCCGATCGTCCTTTCGTCCGATTTGGACGAACGGTCGATCGGACATGGGCACATTCGGATTCGATAATTTTGGTCCGATCGACCGATACACTGAACTATCGGTCGATCGGACCGAAATATCTAATCGTGTGTACCCAGCTTTAGTTTAGCTGTAAATCATCCTGACATTTCGAATTATTACTCCCCATTGACTTTAATGGGTTCGAATGCGAACTTTTGGACCTTTACTGAAGTTTGAGTAAAGGGACGGAAGTTCGGCCATCTCTAATGGAGATATAATAAAATTACCTTTAACACACAGAAGCCTCGTGTTGTATTGTATATAGGAATAGATGCATATACAGACAGGATTTTAAGCAGTGGCTTAACTACAAAGCAGAGGGGGCACCCTTCTGCTTAATAAATGTTGGTGTTAGAAAGGGGAAGGTCTCTGATTATTAATGGGGTTTCAGTTGGGAAGTGCCCCATAGAAAAGGATGATTTGACCCGTGCGGAGCAGGAATAGTGAGTGGCGATTAACAGGTCACACATGCTACTTAATTTATTGACAGTTGGTGCGCTGTATACTGTATGCTGTATTGACAGTTGGCGCGCTGTATACTGTATGCAGTTTTGACAGTTGGTGCGCTGTATACCGTATGCAGTATTGACAGTTGGTGCGCTGTATACTGTACGCTGTATTGACAGTTGTGTATTGTTATAATGTACAGCGCGGTGTCCCAGGTGGCTCTATATAAATAAAATATACATACATACAGTATAATCGGCTATTGGTATAATTGTAAGAGCGGTGTCCCCAGTGGCGCTATATAAATAAAACATATACATACATACGTGATAATCTGTATTGTTATAATGTACAGCGAGTGTGTCCCCAAGTGGACGCGACATATAAAAAACATATACATAACATACTGTATAATCTGTATTGTTATAATGTACAGAGCTGTGTACCCAAGGAGAGCTCTATATAAATAAACATACAGATTACACCACTGTATAATATGTATTGTTTAATGTACAGAAGCTGTGTCCCAGGTGGCGCTATTAAATAAACATTATACATACATATGTATTAATCTGTATTTTTATAATGTACAGAGCTGGTACCCACGTGGCTCTATAGTCAATAAACATGTACATACACACTGTATAATCTGTATTGTATAATGTTACAGCGCGTTGTACCAAGTGGGCGATTATATAAATAACATGTCCATACCACAACGTATAATCTGTATTGTTATAAGGTACAGCGCGGTGTCCCCACCCCACCCCCCACGTTGCGCTATATAAATAAATAAACATGACAACATACTGATAATCTGTATTGTATAATGAACGCGCTGTGTCCCCAAGTGGCGATATTACATAAACATGTACATACATACTGTAATTAATTAATTTGTATTGTTATAATGTACAGTGCTGTGTCCCCAAGGGGAGTGGAGCTATATAAATAAACATGTACATACATACTGTATAATTGTATTGTTATAATGTAAAGCGCGCGTGTACCCATGTGGCGCTAAATAAATAAACATATACATACACACTGTATGATCTGTATTGTTATAATGTACAGCGCTGTGTCCCCAAGTGGCCGCTATATAAATAAACATCTACATACCACACTGTATGATTCTGATGGTATAATGGACAGCGCCTGTGTCCCCAAGTGAGCGATCTATAAATAAACATATACATACATACGTATTCATCCTGTATTGATAGAATGTACAGCGCTTTGTGTCCCCAACGTGATCTATATAAATAAACATATACATACCACTTGTATAATCTGTATTGTTATAATGTACAGAGCTGCGTCCCCAAGTGGCGCTATATATTGAATAAACATATACATACATACGTATAATCGGTATTGTTATAATGTCAGCGCTGCGTCCCCAAGTGGCGCGATATAAAATAAACACTTATACATACATACTGTTAATCGTATTGTTATAATGTACAGTGCTGTTGTGTCCCCAAGTGGTGCTATATAAATAAACATAATAATACATAATGTATAATCTGATTGTTATAATGTACAGCGCTGCTGTCCCCAAGTGGTGGCTATATATAAATAAACATATACATACACACTGTATAATCTGATGTTATAATGTACAGCGCTGTGTACCCAAAGTGGCGCTATATAAAAATAAAAACATTATACATACATACTGTATATCCTGTATGTTATAATGTACAGCGCTGGTACCCAAGTGGCGCTATATAAATAAACATGATACATACACACTGTAAAATCTGTATTGTTATAATGTACAGCGCGGGGTCTCCACGTGGCGCTATATAAATAAAACATATACATACAAACGTATAAATCTGTATGTTATAATGTACAGGCTTGTGTTGTACCCAAGGGCTCTATATAAATAAACAATAGATACACACTGATAATCTGTATTGTTATAATGTACAGAGCGTGTCCAAAGGTGGCGCTATATAAATAAACATATTTAATACCTACTGTATAATCTGAGTGTTATAATACAGCGCTGTGTCCCCAAGTGGCGCTATATAAAGTAAACATATAATACATACTGTATTAAATCTGTAGTGTATAATGTACGCGCTGTGTCCCCAAATGGGCTCTAATAAATAAAACCTATACAACATACTGTATAATCTGTTATTGTTAAGTACAGCGCTGTGCGTTGTATAAGTGGCGCTAAATACATAAACATATACATACTACTGTATAATCTGTATTGTTATAATGTAACAGCGCTGGTACCCAGTGGGCTTATATATAAATAAAAACATATATATACATACGTCTAATCTGTATGGTTATTAATGTACGCGCTGTGTACCAAGTGGTGCTATAGAAATAAACATATACCAGTACATACTGTATAAATCGGTATTGTTATAATGGACCGCGTGTGTACCCAAGTGGCGACTATATAAATAAAATTATATATCACATTACTGTATAATCTGAGTGTTATAAGGTACAGAGCTGGTGTACCACCAAGTGGCGCTATATAAATAAAATATATATTACATTATGTATAAGCTGTATGGTTATAATGTACAGCGCTGTTACACAAGTGTGCGCTATATAAATAAAACATATACATAAACTGTTAATCTGTATTGTTATATGTACAGCGCTGTGTACCCAAGTGGCGCTTATATAAAAAACATATACATACATACTGTATAATCGTATGGTTATAATGTACAGAGCTGTTGTCCCGAGCGGTGGCGCTATATAAATAAACATAACATTACTAAGGTATAATCTGTATTGTAAATGTACGCGCTGTGGTCCCCAGGTGGCTCTATTATAAATAAAAAAATATACTACATACAGTTAATCTGTATTGTTATAATGTACAGAGCTGTGTCCCCAGGGGCGATATATAAATAAAACATATAACATACAACTGATATCTGTATGTTATAATGTACAGCGCTGTGTCCAAAGTGGCGCTATATAAAGAAACATATACATACATACTGTATAATCTGTATTGTTATATGTACAGCGCTGTGTAACCCAAGGGGCTCTATAATAAATAAAACATAAAGATTTCACAATGTTAATCTGCATTGTTATAAGGTACAGAGCTGTGTCCCCAGGTGGGCGCTATATAACTAAACATATACATACATACCTGGATTTTTTTTTTTAATCTGTAGTTTTATACTGTACAGGCTTGTACCCAAGTGGCCTCTATAGAAATAACATGTACATACACACTGTATAATCTGTATTGTTGATAATGTACAGCGCTGTGTACCCAGTGGGCGCTATATAAATAAACATGTACAACACACTGTTATAATTCGTATTGTTTACTTAATGTACAGCGCTGTGTCCCCAAGTTGCCTATATAACTAAAACACTGTTACATAATACTGTATAATCTGTATGTTATAAGTTAAAGCGCTGTGTCCCCAAGTGGCGCTATAGAAAATAAACATGTACATACATACTGTATATTGTGTACTGTTATAATGTACAGTGCGTGTCCCCAAGTGGCGCTATATAAATAAAACATTGTACCTACATACTGGATAATCTGTATTGTTATAATGTTACAGCGCTGTGTACCATGTGGCGACGTAAATAAATAAAAACATATACATACACACTGTATGATCTGTATTGTTATAATGTACGCGCTGTGTCCCCAAGTGGCGCTATATAAATAAACATATACATACACACGTATGACGGTATTTTGAATGTACAGCGCTGTGCACCAAGGGCGCTATATAAATAAAACATATACATACATACTGTATAATATGTATTGATATATAATGTACAGCGCTGTGTCCCAAAGTGGCCTCTATATAAATACATATACTAACACTGTATAATCTGTATTGTTATAATGTACAGAGCTGCGTCCCCAAGTGCGCGATATAAAAATAAAAATATACATACATACTGTATAATCTGTTATTGTTATAATTGTACAGCGCTGCGTCCCAAGTGGCGGCTTATATAAATAAAAAAATACATACATTACTGTATAATCTGTATTGTATTAAGGTACGTGCTGTGTCCCAAGTGTTGGTGCTTTATATAAATAAAATATACATACATACTGTATAATCGGTTATTGTTATTACATGTACAGCGACTGTTTGTGTCCCCAAGTGGTGCTATATGAAAATAAACAATACATACACACTGTATAATCGGTATTGTTATAAAATGTACAGCGCTGTGTACCCAAGTGGCGCTATATAAATAAACATTATACATACCTACGTATAATACTGTATGTTATAATGTACAGCGCTGTGTACCAAGTGGCGCTATATAAAAAACATATTACATACACACTGTAAAAATCTGTATGGTTCTAATTGTACAGCGCTGTGTCCAAAGTGGCGGATATAAATAAACATATACATACAACTGTTAATAATCGTATTGTTATAATGTACAGCGATGGTACCCAAGTGGCCTCTATATACATAAACATATAGATACACACTGTATAATCTGTATTGTTATATGTACAGAGCTGTGTCCCCAGGTGGCGCTATATAAATTAAATATCATACATACTGTATAATCTGATTGTTATAAGTACAGCGCTGTGTCCCCAAGTGGCGCAATAAAGAAACATATACATTAACATATGTGATAATCGTATTGTTAGAATGTACAGCGCTGTGTCCCCATAGTGGTTTATATAACATAAAAACAATTATACATACATACTGTATAATCTTATTGTTATAATTGTACAGCGCTGTGTAACTAAGTTGGCGCCTAAATAAATAAAACATTATATATACATACAACTGTATATCTGTATTGTTATAAGTGTACAGCGACTTTGGGTACCCAAGGTGGCGCTATATAAATAAAATATATATACATTTACTGTATAGGATCTGTAGTGTATAAATGTACAGAGCTGTGTACCCCAGTGGGCTATATAATAAACATATACATACATATGTACATATGTATTGTTTAATGTACAGCGCTGTGTACCCAAGTGGGCGACTATATAAAATAAACATATATATACATACTGTATAATCTGGATTGTTAGAATGACAGCGCTGTGTGTACCCAAGTGGCGCTATATAAATAAACATTATATATACCTTACTGTATAATCTGTATGTTATAATTACAGCGCTGTGTACCAAGTGGCGCTAAAAATACAACATAACATTACATACAGTATAATCTGTATGTTATAATGTACAGCGCTGTGTACCCAAGTGGCGCTATGTAAATAAACATATACATACATACTGTAAATCTGTATGTTGATATGTACAGCGGATGTGTCCAGTGGCGCATATTTAAATAACATATGTACATACATACGTATAATATGTATTGTTATAATTACAGCGCGGTGTATCAAAGTGGCGAATATTAAATAAACATATCATACCTACTGTTTATAATCGTGTTATTGTTATAATGTACAGAGTGTGTCCCCAAGTGGCGCTATATAAATAAACAATACATACATACTGTATTAATCTGTATTGTTATAATGTACAGCGCGCAGTGTGTACCCCAAGTGGCGCTAATTAAATAAAACATATCCCTACTGTATAATCTGTATTGTATAATGTACAGTGTGTGTATCCAAGTGGCGCTATATAAATAAACATATACTACATCTGTATAATCGTATTGTATAATGTACAGCGCTGTGTCCCAAGTGGCGCTTAATAAATTAAAAAACAAAATAAAACATATACATACATACTGTATATCTGTAATTGTTAGAATGTACAGCGTGGGTCCCCCAGTGGCGTATATAAATAAACTAACATACATACTGTATAATCTTTATGTTATAATGTACAGCGCTGTGTCCCCAAGCTGACGCTATATAAATCCAACATATAATAATACTGATAATTGTATTGTTATAATGTAGCGCTGTGTCCCCAAGTGGCGTATATAAATACAACATATACATACATACTGTATAATTCTGTATTGTTATAATGTACAGCGCGGTCCCCAAGTGGCGCTTTATATAAATCAACATTACATGACATACTGTAGATCTGTATTGTTTATAATGTACAGCGCGTGCCCCAAGTGGCGCTGTATAAAATAAACATTATACATTTACATACTGTATATCTGTATTGTTATTAATGTACGCAGCGCTGTGGTTACCCAAGTGGCGCTATATAAATAAACATATACATACATTTACTGTATAATCGTATTGTTTATATGTAACAGCGCTGTGTTACCCACTGGAGCTATATAAAATAAAACAGACAGACATACTGTATAATCTGATGGTTATCATGTACAGCGCTGTTACCCAAGTGGAGCTATATAAAGAAAACCATTATTATACATACATACGTATAATCTGATTGTTATAATGTACAGCGCCTGTGTCCCCAAAGTGGCTCTATTAAATAAACATATACATACATACTGTATAATCTGTATTGTTTAATGTACAGCACTGTGTACCAAGTGGAGCTATAAATAAAACATACATACATAATGTATAAGCTGTATTTATAAGTACCGCGCTGTGTACCCAAGTGGCCGCTTATATAAACAATACATACATACTGTATAGTCTGTATGTTTATAATGTACAGCGCTGTGGACACAAGTTGGCGCTATATAAATAAACATACACATACATACTGTATAATCTGTATTGTTTAATGCTATTTTTTTTTTTTTTGCAGCGCTGCTGTACCCAAGTGGCGCTATATAAATAAACCTATTACATACATACTGTATAATCTGTATTGTTATAATGTACAGCGATGTGTACCCAAGTGGAGCTATTATAAATAACATACACCTACTACTGTATCATCTGCTTGTAGAATGTACAGAGCTTGTACCAAAGTGGCGCTATTAAATAAACATACACATACATTTACGTATAATCCTGTATGTGTTATAATGAAACAGCGCTGTTGACCCAAGTGGCGCTATATACAGAATAAACATATACATACATAGCTGTATAATCTAGTATGTTATAATGTTACAGCGCTGTGTACCACAAGTGGCTGATATTAAAAAACTATACATACATACGATATAATCTGTATGTTATAAGGTACAGCACTGTGTCCCCAAGTGGCGCTGATAAATAAAATATACTACATTACGTATGATCTGTATGTTTAATGTACAGCTGGGTCCCCAAGTTGGCAGCTATATAAATAAACATATAATACATACTGTATAATCTGTTTTGTATAATGTACACGCGCTGTGTCCCCAAGTTGGCGCTATAAAATAAACATATACATACATACTGTCCCCCCATTAATTTGTATGTTATAAGTTACAGCGTTTGTACCCAATGGCGCTATATAAACTAAAACATATACATATACATTACTGTACTAATCTGTATGTTATAATGTACAGCGCTGTGTCCCCAAGTGGCTCTATATAAATAAACATTAACCTACATACTGTAAACTCTGTATTGTTATAATGTACAGCGCTGATGTCCCCAAGTGGCGACCTATCTAAATAAAACATATACCATACATACTTGTATAATCTGTATTGTTGAATGTTACAGCGCTGTGGTGTCCCCAAGGGCCGCTATTAAAAAACATATACATGCATACTGTTATAATCTGTTCATTGTTCTAAGTACAGCGCTGTGTCCCAAGTGCGCTATATAACATAACACCCCCCATAGACATACAACTGTATAATATGTATATGTTATAATGTACAGCGCTGGTCCCCAAGTGGCGCTATATAAATGAAACATATACAGTGATTACTGTATACTAGTATTGTTTAATGTACAGCGCTGGTACCCAGTGTCGCTATATAAATAAAACATATACTACATACGGTACTACGGTCTTGTTTATAATGTACAGCGCTGTGTATCCAAGTGGCGACTTAAAATCAAACATTATACATAGTACTGTATAATCTGTATGTTTAGAATGATACAGCGCTGGTATCCAAGTGGCGCTTATATAAATGAAACATATAAATACATACTGTATAATCTGGTATTGTATAATGTACGCGCTGCGTCCCCAAGTGGCGCTATATAAAATTAAACATATACATTACATACTGTATATCGTATTGTTACATGCCGACAGCTGCTGGGCCCCAAGTGGCGCTGTATAACATAAACATATACATACAACTGTATAATCTGTATTGTGTAATGTACAGCGATGTGTACCCAAGTGGAGCTATATTTAAATAACATAACATTTACATACTGTCTAATACTGGATTGTTATAATGTACAGCGCTGCTACCCATAGTGGAGCTATAAAATAAACATAATACATACTGTAAATCTGTATTGTTAAATGTTACAGCGCTGTGTACCCAAGTGGCGCTATATAAATAAACATAAACATACAGTCTGTATAATCTGGTATTGTTATAATGTACAGCGCTGTGTCCCCAAGTGGCTCTATTTTATAAATAAACATATACAACATACTATAATCTGGATTTAGTAATGTACAGCCACTGTGTATCCAAGTGGAGCTATATAAATCAACAGTACATTACATAGCGTATAATCGTATTTATAATGTACAGCGCTGTTGTACCCAAGTGGCGCATATATAAAACATTACATACCATTACTGTATAGTGAGTATGGTTATTCAAATGTACAGCGCTGTGTACCCAAGTGGCGCTATATAAATAACATACACATACATACTGTAAATCTGTATTGTATTATATAGTAAAGCGCTGTGTACCAAAGTGGCGCTATTAAATAAAAATATACATACATCTGTATAATCTGTATTGGTATCATGACGCGCTTGTGTACCCAGTGGCGCATATAAAAAACCTGACGTATAATCTATTTTATAATGCAGCGATGGTACCAATGGGTTAAACTCACATACATACGGAGTAAGTCGTGTATTGTTATAATGAACAGCGCCTGTGCTACCAAGTGCGCCGATATAAAGGAAAACGAGATTTTTTATTTATATTTACATACAACTGTATATCTGTTATTGTTATAATGTACAGCGCTGTGTACCAAGTGGCGCTAATAAATAAAACATAAAATACATACTGTATAATCTGTATTGTATAAGTACAGCATGGTCCCAAGTGGCGTGTATAAATAACACTATACGATTTACATACTGTCTATCTTATTTGTTATATGTACAGCGCCTTGTGTCCCCAAGCGGCGGCTATATAAATAACATATACATACATACTGTATATCTGTATTGTTAAATGTACAGCGCTGTGTCCCCAAGGGCGCTATATAAAATAAACATCATACATACATACTGATACTGGTATTGTTATAATGTACAGCGCGTGTCCCAAGTGGCGCTAGTATAAATAAAACAATACATACATTCTTATACTGTATAATTCGTATTGTTATAATGCTACAGCCTGTGTACCCAAGTGGCGCTATATAAATAAACATATACCTAATACGGTATAATCTGTATTGTTATAATGTACAGCGCTGTGTCCCCAAAGTTGGCTGCTATATAAACAATAAACATATACTACATACTGATATCATACTGTATTGTTATAATTACAGCGCTGTTGTCCCCAAGTTGGCGCTAATAAATAAAATTATAATGCATATTTATTGTTTATACAATGCATGCGTAAAATATAAATGTGAAAAATTGAGTTATATGTACAGCGCTGTGTCCCCAAGTGGCGCTATATAACTAACATAACATACATACTGTATAATCTGTATTGTTATAATGTACAGCGCTGTGTCCCCAAGTGGCGCGATATAAATAAACAATACATGCATACTGTATATCGTATGTATAATGTACAGCGCTGTGTACCCAAGTGTCGCTGATTAAATAAACATATACATACATATGTATAAGTCGTATTGTATATGTACAGCGCTGGTATCCAAGTGGGGCTATAAATAAAACATACATAACATACTGTATAATCGTGTATTGTATAGAGTACAGCGCTGTGGATCCAAAGTGGCGCTATATAAAAAACTATAAATACTGTATAATTATTGTTAATTGTGATATATGTACAGCGTGTGATACCCAAGTGGCAACTATAAAATAAACATAACATAAATGGTAAAATCTGTATTGTTATAATGTGACAGCGCTTGTGTACCCAAGGTGGCCCTAATAAATAACATATAAACATACTTAGTATAATCTGTATGTTATGAAGTACAGCGACTGTGTCCCCATAGTGGCGCATATAAATAACAGATATACATACATAACTTGTATAATCTGTATTGGTTATAATGTAAAGCGCTGTGTCCCAAGTGGCGCTATATAAATAACATTACTGACATACATCGTGTTAATCTCGTATTGTTATAATGCTAAGCGCTGGTACCCAAATGGCGCTTATATAATAAAATTATACATACATACTGTAATAATCTATTGTTATAATTGTACAGCGCATGGTACCAAGTGGCGCTATATAAATAAACATTACTACATGTGTAAATCTGTATGTTATTATGTACAGCGCTTTGGATACACCAAGTGGCGCTATATAAATAAAACATATACTTACATACTGTATAATTTGTATTGTTAAAGTACAGCGCATGTGACCCAAGTGGCGTATATAAATAAACAATATACATATACTGGTAATCTGTATGTATAATGTACAGCGCGGGTCCCCAAGTGGCGCTATAAATAAACATCATACAACATACGGTTAATCTGTATTGTTATATGTACAGCGCGTGACCCAAGTGGCGCTATATAATAAAATATAAATTACTAGACATGTATAATCTGTATTGTTATAATGTACAGCGCTGTGTCCCCAAGTGGGCGTATATAAAGTAAAAAATTAATACATACACACGATAATCGTGTATTGTTGATAAGTACAGCGCGGTGTGTACCAAGTGGCGCTATATAAATAAACATATACAACATACTGTATAATCTTGTATTGTTATTAAATGGACAGCGGTGCTGGACCCAAGTGGGGCTATATAAATAAAATATAATAATACTGTATAATTGTATTGTTATACTGTACAGCGCTGTGCCCCAAGTGGCCCTATATAAATACGAAACTATACATACATACTGTATAATCTGTTGTGTAGAATGTACAGCGCTGGCTGTGTTTACCCAAGTGGCGCTATAAATGAAACATATACTACATACTGTATAATCATGTATTGTTATAATGGTACAGCGCTGGTCCCAAGTGGCGCTATATATAACAATACGTAACATACTGTATAATCTGTATGGTTAGTAAGGACAGCGCTGTTTATCAAGTGGCGCTGATAATAAAAAATAAACATGCATACATACATACTGTTATAATCTGTATGTTATAAGTACAGTGCTGTTGTCACCAAAGGGCGCATGATATAACTAACATATAGAAGATCATAAATACATAGTGAAGTTATTAATAGGCAAGTTCTATGGCACTGAAGGGTTAATGGTAATACTCTGTTCCATGAAGGGTTAATGGTAATACTCTGTTCCATGAAGGGTTAATGGTAATACTCTGCTCCATGAAGGGTTAATGGTAATACTCTGCTCCATGAAGGGTTAATGGCAATACTCTAGGAAAGCGCTGGCACTGAAAGTGTTAATGCCACACGACTGCACGTTTAAGCACAATTGGATTGCGATCTGATAATTCTAAGGCCCCATGATTGCTAGAAACAGTCCTGGTGTATTGGAAGAATCCTAAAGACCTAATGGGTGCGTATCCCTCTCTAAATCACAGAATGAACAGCTTATTGTTGACCAATATGGAACCATTGGGTTCTCGTTCCCTTCCTAGCAAGGTTGGGGATTGGCCGTGGGAGAGGCCAATCATTTCATCACATTGTTTAATCTTTTACACTCCAGTGAGTTAATGAGGATCTGTATAATACACTCCAGTGAGTTAATAAGGATCTGTATAATACACTCCAGTGAGTTAATAAGGATCT
>JAACNH010002017.1:0-48901 GCA_019447015.1 Hymenochirus boettgeri
CAGTGAGAAGAGAGGGTGTATAAGGGACAGTTACAATATTATTATTGTAACTGTCCCTTATACACCCTCTCTTCTCACTGTAACATTATAATGTTCTTTTGGGGTCAGTAGCTGATCTCGGTATTAAAAATTAATATCATTATTAATATTATTATTGTAACTGTCCCTTATACACCCTCTCTTCTCACTGTAACATTATAATGTTCTATTGGGGTCAGTAGCTGATCTCAGTATTATAAATTATTATCATTATTAACATATTATTGTAACTGTCCTTATACACCCTCTCTTCTCACTGTAACATTATCATGTTCTATTGGGGTCAGTAGCTGATCTCAGTATTATAAATTATCATTATCATATTATATTATTGTAACTGTCCCTTATACACCCTCTCTTCTCACTGTAAACATTATAATGTGTCTATTGGGGTCAGTAGCTGATCTCAGTATTATAATTATTATCATTATATATTATTGTAACTGTCCCTTATACCACCCTCTTCTCTCACTGTAACATTATATGTTCTATTGGGGTCAGTAGCTGATCTCAGTATTATAAATTATTATATCATATTATATTATTTGTAACTGTCCCTTATACACCCTCTCTTCTCACTGTAACATTATAATGTTACTTTGGTTCAGAGCTAATCTCAGATTATAAATGATATCATTTTATATCATTATTGTAACTGTCCCTTATACACCCTCTCTTTCTCACTGTAACATTATAATGTTCTATTGGGGGTCATAGCTGATCTCAGTATTATAAATTATTATCATTATTATATCTATTATTGTAACTGTCCCTTATACACCCTCTCTTTCACTGTAACATTATAATGTTTCTATTGGGGTCAGTAGCTGATCTCAGTATTATAATATATTATCATTATAATATTATTATTGTAACTGTCCCTGTATACACCCCTTCTCACTGTAACATTATAATGTTCTATTGGGGTCAGTAGACTGATTAGTATTATAAATTATTATCATTATATTATATTATTGTAACTGTCCCTTATACACCCCTCTCTTCTCACTGTAACATTATATGTTATTTGGGTCAGTAGCTAATCTCAGTATTATAAATGATTATCATTATTATATTATTATGTAACTGTCCCTTATACACCTCTCTTCTCACTGTAACATTATAATGTCTATGGGGTCGTAGCTGACTCAGTATTAAATTATTATCATTATTAATATTATTATTGTAACTGTCCTTACACCCTCTCTTCTCTTCCACTGTAACATTATAATGTTCTATTGGGTCAGTAGCTGATCTCAGTATTTAAATTATATCATTATAATATTATTATTGTAACTGTCCCTTATACACCCTCTCTTCTCACCTGTAACATTAAATGTTCTATTGGGGTCAGTAGCTGATTCAGTATTATAATTATTATCATTATTATTATTATATTGTAACTGTCCCTTAACACCCTCTTTTCTCACTGTAACATTTAATGTTCTATTGGGGTCAGTAGCTGATTTCAGTATTATAATTATTATCATTATTATTATTATTATTGTACTGTCCTTATACACCTCTCTTCTAACTGTAACGTTATAATTTCTATTGGGTCGTAGCTGATCTCAGTATTATAAATTATTATCATTATTAATATTAATATTGTTACTGTCCCTTATACACCCCTCTCTCTCACTGTAACGTTATAATGTTCTATGGGGTCAGTAGTGATCTCAGTGTTATCAATTATTATCATTATTATTATTATTGTAACTGTCCCTTATACACCCCTCTCTTCTCACTGTAACATTATAATTCTATTGGGGTCGTAGCTGATTCAGTATTATAATTATTATCATTATTAATATTATTATTGTACTGTCTCCTATACACCCTCTCTTCTCACTGTAACGTTATAATGTTCTATTGGGGTTAGTAGCTGTATCTCAGTATTATAATTATCTCATTATTATATATTATTATTGTAACTGTCCCTTATACACCATCTCTTTCACTGTAACGTTATAATGTTCTATGGGGTCAGTAGCTATCGCAGTATTATAATTATTCATTTAAAATCATTATTATTTATTGTAACTGTCCCTATACACCCTCTCTTCTCACTGTAACGTTATAAGTTCTATTGGGGTCAGTAGCTGATCTCAGTATTATAATTTACATTATTAAATATTATTATTGTAACTGGTCCCTTATACACAACCCTCTCTTCTCACTGTAACTTACAATGTTCTATTGGGGTTAGTAGCTGATCTCAGTATTATAAATTATCATCATTATTAATATTATGTTGTAATGTCCCTTATACACCATCTCTTCTCACTGTAACGTTATAATGTTCTATTGGGGTCATTACTGATCTCGTATTATAATTATTATCATTATTAATATTATTATTGTACTGTCCCTTATACAAAACCCTCTCTTCTCACTGTAACATTATAATGTTCTATTGGGGTCAGTAGCTGATCTCAGTATTATAAATGATCATTATTAATATTATTAATAATAAATATCCAAGCCCCATGTTTATAATAATCCACCAGTCAAATGTTCTTTGAATGTCTTTAATGATTGGTACAGATTATACAGAGGACACATCCATTGTTAGGGTGTGAATAGTGGGACAATCAAGTCATCGTAATCGGCTGATTATTTACAACATGGTCCAACAATACAAGTATCAATTGTTTGCCCAGAGCAGGACCTGGCGCAGTGTCCTCCCTTTTGACGACATCTATACTTTGCATCCATAATGCGACCTATAAGCAAGAAACAAACATATGATTGGAAATAAATGAAAACTGGAACTGGAACATAAAACAAACAGCGCCACCTACTGAAAGACAGTAAAATAGCATCACTGTAATATAGGTTCCACATTGATAAATCTATTTAATATAGGATCCCCATTGATAATTCCATTTAATATAGGTTCCCCATTGATAATTCCATTTACTATAGGTTCCCCATTGATAATTCCATTTACTATAGGTTCCCCATTGATAATTCCATTTAATAAATGATCCCCATTGATAATTCCATTTAATAAAGGATCCCCATTGATAATTTCATTTAATATAGGTTCCCTGCACCCACATAGTTCTGTTCTGGATACTGGAACTGGGGTCTGCACCCACATAGTTCTGTTCTGGATACTGGAACTGGGATCGCACCCACATAGTTTCTGTTCTGGATACTGGAACTGGGTCTGCACCCACATAGTTCTGTTTCTGGATGTTTGGAACTGGGATCTGCAACCCACACAGTTTTGTTCTGGATACTTGAACTTCGGTCTGTACCCACATAGTTCTGTTCTGGATACTGGAACCTGCACCCACATAGTTTTTCTGTTCTGGATACTGGAACTGGAATCTGCACCCACATAGTTCTGTTCTGGATACTGGAACTGGATCTGCACCCACATAGTTTCTGTTCATGATACTGGAACGGGATCTGTACCCCACATAGTTCTGTTCTGGATGCTGGACTGGGACCTGCACCCACACAGTTCTGTTCTGGATACTGGACTGGATCTGCACCCACATAGTTCTGTTCTGGATACTGGAACGGGACCTGCACCCACATAGTTCTGTTCTAGATACTGGAACTGGGAACCTGCACCCACATAGTTTCTGTTCTGGATACTGGAACTGGGGTCTGCACCACATATTCTGTTCTGATACTGGAACTGGGATCGCACCCACATATTTCTGTTCTGGATACTGGAACTGGGGTCTGCACCCACATAGTTCTGTTCTGGATACTGGAACTGGGGTCTGCACCCACATTGTTCTGTTCTGGATACTGGAACTGGGTCCTGCACCCACTAGTTCTGTTCTGGATACTGGAACTGGGATCTGCCCCACATAGTTCTGTTCTGGATACTGGAACTGGGATCTGCACCCACAAATTCTGTCTGGATAGGACCTGGGATCGCACCCACATAGTTCTGTTCTGGATACTGAACTGGATCTGTAACCCACATAGTTCTGTTCTGGATACTGGAACTGGGATCTGCACCCCATAGTTCTGTTTGGATGCTGGACGTGGATCTGTACCCACATAGTTCTGTTTCTGGATACTGGAACTGGTCTGTACCCACATAGTTCTGTTTCTGGATGCTGACCGGGATCTGCACCCACATAGTTCTGTTCTGGATACTGGAACTGGGATCTGCACCCACATAGTTTCTGTTCTGGATACTGGAACTGGGATCTGCACCCACATAGTTTCTGTTTCTGGATACTGGAACTGGGATCTGCACCCACATAGTTCTGTTTCTGGATACTGGAACTGGGATCTGCAACCCACAGTTCGTGTTCTGGATACTGGAACTGGATCTGCAAACCCACATAGTTCTTTCTGGATGCTGGACCGGGGATCTACAACCACATAGTTCTGTTTCTGGATACTGGAACTGGGATCGCACCCCACATAGTCTTTCGATCTGAACTGGATCTGCACCCACTAGTTCTGTTCTGATACTGGAACGGGATCTGCACACCCACATAGTTCTGTTCTGGATACTGGAACTGGGATCTGCACCCACATAGTTCTGTTCTGGATACTGGAACTGGGATCTGCACCCCATAGTTCTGTTCTGGATCTGGAACTGGATCTGTCCCACATGTTCTGTTTCTGGATACTGGAACTGGGGTCTGTAACCCAATAGTTCTGTTCTGGATACGGACTGGGTTCTGTACCCACATCTTTTCTGTTCTGGAACTGGAACTGGGTTGTCTGGCACCCACATATGTTCTGTTCTGGATGCTGGAACTGGTATCTGTACCCCACATAGTTCTGTTCTGGATACTCGGAACTGGGATCTGCACCCACAGTTCGGTTCTGGATACTGGACTGGATCTGCACACCCACATAGTTCTGTTCTGGATGCTGGACCTGGGGTCTGCACCCACATAGTTCTGTTCTGGATGTTGGAACTGGGATCTGCACCCACACAGTTCTGTTCTGGATACTTGAACTTCGGTCTGTACCCCACATAGTTTCTGTTCTGGTACTGGAACCTTGCACCCACATAGTTCTGTTCTGGATACTGGAACGGAATCTGCACCCACAATTCTGTTCTGGATACTGGACTGGGATCTGCACCCACATAGTTCTGTTCATGATACTGGAACTGGGATCTGTACCCACATGTTCTGTTCTGGATACTGGAACTGGGATCTGCACCCACATAGTTCTGTTCTGGATACTGGAACTGGATCTGCACCCACATAGTTCTGTTCTGGATACTGGAACTGGATCTCACCCTAGTTCTGTTGATCTGACTGTCTGCACCACATAGTTCTTTCTGGATACTGGAACTGGGATCTGCACTCACCAATATTCTGTTTTGGATCTGGACCTGGGATCTGCCACCCACATAGTTCTGTTCTGGATACTGGAACTGGGATCTGTACCCACATAGTTTCTGTTCTGGATACTGGAACTGGATCTGCACCCACATAGTTCTGTCTGGATACTGGAACTGGGATCTGCACCCACATAGTTCTGTTCTGGGATACTGGAAACTGGGATCTGACCCACAGTTTCGGTTTCTGTGATACTGGGAACTGGGATCTGCACCCACATAGTTCTGTTCTGGATGCTGGACCTGGGATCTCAACCCACATAGTTCTGTTTCTGTTTGGTATCACTGGAAACTGGGATCTGCACCCACATAGTTCTGTTCTGAACTGAACTGGGATCTGCACCCACATAGTTTCTGTTTCTGGATACTGGAACTGGGATCTGGCACCGCACACTAGTTCTGTTCTGGATACTGGAACTGGGATCTGCACCCCACATAGTTCTGTTCTGGATACTGAACTGGGATCTGCAACCCACATAGTTTCTGGTTCTGGATACTGGAACTGGATCTGTACCCACATTGTTTCTGTTCTGGATACTGGACACTGGGGTCTTACCCACATAGTTCGTGTTCTGGATACTGGAACTGGGGTCTGTACCCATAGTTTTTCTGTTCTGGATACTGGAACTGGGGTCTGCACCCATAGTTTCTGTTCTGGATGTGGGAACTGGATCTGTACCCACATTTCTGTTCTGGATACTGGAACTGGGTCTGCACCCACATTCGGTTTCTGGATACTGGAACTGGGATCTGCAACCCACATAGTTCTGTTCTGGATGCTGGACCTGGGATCTGCACCCACAAGTTTTCTGTTCTGGATGCTGGAATTGGGATCTGCACCCACATAGTTCTGT
Source organism: Hymenochirus boettgeri (assembly GCA_019447015.1). Lineage (NCBI taxonomy): Eukaryota > Metazoa > Chordata > Amphibia > Anura > Pipidae > Hymenochirus > Hymenochirus boettgeri. The sequence goes on from JAACNH010002017.1 coordinate 6,232, forward strand.
CTAGGATACCTGGAACTGAGATCTGCACCCACATAGTTCTGTTCTGGATACTGGAACTGGGATCTGCACCCACATATTCGGTGTTTGGATACTGGAACTGGATCTGCACACCCACATATTTGTTCTTGTTCTGGATGCTGGAACCTGGGAGTCTGCACCCACATAGTTCTGTTCTGGATACTGAACTGGGATCTGTACCCACATAGTTCTGTTTTGGATAGTGGAACTGGGATCTGCACCCACCATAGTTCTGTTCTGGATGCTGGACTTGGGATCTGCACCACATAGTTCTGTCTGGCTGACTGGAACTGGGACCTGCACACCCACATAAGTTCTGTTCTGGATACTGGAACTGGGAACCCACCCACATAGTTTCTGTTTCGGGATACTGGACTGGGATCTGTTCAACCCCACATAGTTCTGTTGCTGGATACTGACTTGGGATCTTGCACCCGACATAGGTTCGGTTCTTGAATACTGGAACTGGGAGATCTGCACCACATAGTTCTGTTCTGGATGCTGGACGGGATCTACACCCACATAGTTCTGTTCTGGATACTGGAAATCTGGGATCGGCACCGCCATAGTTCTGTTCCTGATACTGGAACTGGGATCTGCAAACCCACATAGTTCTGTTCTGGATACTGGACTGGGATCTGCACCCACATAGTTCTGTTCTGGATTACTGGAACTGGGACTGCACCCCATAGTTCTGTTCTGGATACTGGAAAGCTGGGATCTGCAACCCACATATTCTTTTCTGGATACTTGAACGGGGATCTGTTACGCCACCTGTTTCTGTTCTGGTATACTGAACTGGGGTCTGTACCCACATGTTCTGTTTCTGGATACTGGAACTGGGTCTACCCACATAGTTTCTGTTCTGGATACTGGAACTGGGTCTGGCACCCACAATTTCTGTTCTGGATGCTGAACTGGGATACTGACCTACATAGTTCTGTTCTGGATCGTGGACGTGGGATCTGGCACCATCAGTCTGTTGGTCCGGAACTGGATCTGCACCCCATAGTTCTGTGGTTGGGATTGCTGGCATCCTGGGATCTGGCACCCACATAGTTCTGTTCTGGATCTGGAACTGGGATCTGCAACCCACATAGTTCTGTTGGATCTGGAACTGGGATCTGCACCCAATAGTTCTGTTTGGATACTGAACTGATCTGCACCCACGTTTCGGTTCGGATACTGGAACTGGATCTGCACCCACATTGTATTTCTGTTCTGGATGCTGGACTGGGATCTGCACCCACATAGTTCTGTTCCTGGATATGGAACTGTGCTACCCACCATAGTCTGTTCTGGATACTGGAACTGGGATCTGCTACCCACATAGTTTCTGTTGCTGATGCTGGACTGGATCTGCACCCACATAGTTCTGTTCTGGATCTGGAATCTGGGATGCACCACATAGTTCTGTTCTGGATACTGGAACTGGGAGTACCTGCACCCACTAGTCTCTGTTCTGGATACTGGAACTGGTACCTGCACCACATATTTTCTGTTCTGGACTACTGGAACTGGGATCGTGCACCCACATAGTTCTGTTCTGGATACTGTAACTGGGATCTGCACCCACCATATTTCTGTTTTCTGGGATACTGGAACTGGGATCGTGAACCACCATAGTTCTTTTCTGGATACTGGAACTGGGATCCTGCACCCCCCATAGTTCTGTTGCTGGTTACTGAACTGGATCTGCACCACATAGTTCTGTTCTGGATGCTGGATCTGGGTTCTGCACCCACATAGTTCTGTTCTGGATTGGGAACTGGATCTGCCCCACACTAGTTCTGTTCTGGATACTGGAACTTCGGGTCTGTACCCACTAGTTCTGTTTCTGGATCCGACTGGTCCACACAATCTGTTCACTGGCTGGTCTGAGCCCACATAGTTGTTCTGGATACTGGAACTGGGATCTGCTCGACCACATAGTTCCTGTTCCTGGAGTAGGAACTGGGTCTGCACCCACGTTTTGTTCACTAGATATGGAACTGGGTCTGACCAACATAGTTTCTTTTCGGATACTGGAACTGGGGATCCTGACACACATAGTCTGTTTCTGGATATGGAACTGGGATCTGCACACCCATAGTTTTGTTCTGGATACGTGGAACCTGGATCTTGCACCCCACAATTATGGTTCTGGAACTGGAACTGGATCTGCACCACATCAGTCTTGTCTGGATACTGGAAACTGGGGCTGCCACCCATAGTTGCGTTCCTGGATATGGACTGGGAATCTGACACACGATAGTTTCTGTTCTGGATATGGACGGGTCTGTAAGTTTGTTGAGTATGACTGGATCTGACACCCAATAGTTCTGTTCGGTACTGGAGTGGAACTGGATCCTGCACCAACTAGTTCTTTCTGATACTGGAGAACTGGGTGCTGCACCCAACAGTGGTTCTGTCGGGAAACTGGACCTGGGATCTGCACCCACAGATTCTGTCTGGATGTGTCTGGATCTACCACCCAATATTCTGTTCTGGATACTGGTACTTGGGTCGGACTTCCTTGTTCTGAATGTGATTACAGGTGAAAGGGATGTACAGGAACAATAAGACTCCATCTAGTTTGATAGGGACACATGGAAAGTAAATGAAGTATGGGTTTTTAACTTACTATTGAGTAGAAAATAATTTTGGCTTTTTTAAATGGGTAATTTTAAAATGACTGTCTTAGCCCTGACACTAATAATTGAATATTTCCATGTTTGTCTAATGCCCTATCGTGGCAAAACTGCAGGGACCTGTCCTCCTCCCCATCTCAGCTGTCACACATATGTTAAAAACCAGTAGTACCGAACCACATCAGTTTTTACATAGCTGACTCATTACCTTTACCATATACACATGTGAAATGCTCAAATTGTTGACTATCGAAAGCAAATCTTTTGTGTATTTGACATTGATTTTAATGGTTTCTTTTGCAGAATTTTTTGGTTGTGCTGAAATCTGTTCAATTTCTATAACTCCCCTGACAGAATGACCCCTGAACAGAATACCCCCAGAACATAAGACCCCACAGACAGAATACCCCGAGAGAATGACCCCCTGACAGAATTACCCCCTGACAGAATGACCCAGACGAAGGATCCCCAGACCGAATTACCCCCTGACAGAATTAAACCCCGAGAGATTATCCCCATACAAGTATCCCTGACAGAATTACCCCGAAGAATGTCCCCAGACAGAATGACCCCCTGACAGAATGACCCCTTGACAGAATGACCCCCAGACAGAATGATCCCCATACAGAATGATCCCCTGACAGAATTACCCGAGAGAATGACCCCCTGAAGCGGATGACCCCCTGACAGAATGAACCCCTGACATAAGACCCCCTGACAGAATTACCCCGAGGAATGACCCCCTGAGAGAAATGACCCCCTGACAGAATGACCCCCTTACAGCATGACCCCCAGACAGATGACCCCCGACAGAATGACCCCGCTGACAGAATGATCCCCATACAGAAGATTCCCCTACAGAATTACCCCAGAGAAATGAAAATCCCCGACCGAAAATGATCCCCTGAACAGAATGACCCCTACAGAATGACCCCCTTACAGACTTATCCCCAGACAGAATAATTCCCAGACAGAATGATCCCCATACATAATGACCCCAAGACAGAATGACCCCCAGACAGAATGACCCCCTGACAGAATGACCCCAGACAGATGTTCTGTTCTGGATACTGGAACTGGGGTCTGCACCCACATAGTTCTGTTCTGGATGCTGGAACTGGGATCTGTACCCACATAGTTCTGTTCTGGATACTGGAACTGGGATCTGCACCCACAGTTCGGTTCTGGATACTGGAACTGGGATCTGCACCCACATAGTTCTGTTCTGGATGCTGGACCTGGGATCTGCACCCACATAGTTCTGTTCTGGATGCTGGAACTGGGAGCCTCACATCGCGGCCGCGAAAATAGCGCTATCGCCGTATTTATAACAGCGAGCGCTATTCCCGCGATACCTATCGCGCCGCGATGTGCTGCGGTAATTTTAAGTCCCTTCGCGGCGATACTATATAGTATCGCCGCGAAGGACTTAAAATCCCTTCCCGACGCCACTCCTAAGGGGGCGGGCTACGCCCACCCCGCCCACACCCCCCCGGCGGCAGCGGCGACCAGCCGCCGCCGCCACTTCCCACAGCCCTTCCCAACCCTTCCCCCGTTCGCGGCAATCTCGGAACGGGAGGCTAGAAGGGGCTGCCGGGAAGGGGCCGCAGCAGGTGGTCGCGACCACCCGCCGCGCACCCCCTCCCCCCGCAACCCCTCCAAGCCCCCGCCCTGGCCGCTCCCGGGAGGGAAGGGAGGGAGCCGCTGGGGGTGGAGGCTCCCTCCAGCGGGCCCTGAGAAGGGCCTTTTGGGGCTTAGGGGTCCCAGCCCGAACCGGGACCCCCCTCCCCGGCCCTTATAAGGGCCCTTGCGGCACTGACAAGTGCCTTTGCGGGGGTCCCGCAGCTGAAACCGGACCCCCCAGTGCGGCTCTTAAAAAGCCCCTTGGGCGACGTCTTCTTCTTTCCAGTCCCGGCGACACCAGCTCCGCCGAGGCCGCCGACCCCAAGAGGTACCCCTGCGGCCGCCAGGGTACCCCCGCGGGCGCCCGACCTCAACGAGGCCATGTTGCCGGCGTCTTGATCCGACGCGACGTCTTCGGGCTGCGCACCAACCCCACTCAGGTCGCCGATGCCAGGCAGACTCACTGCGGCCGCCAGTGAGCCCGCTGGCACCGCCGGCCTCAGCGGAGCCGATGTTGCCAGCCGCTTCTTTTCTTCTTTCTTCAGCCATCTACTGCGATGGCATCTGAGTTCCGCGCGGAAAGCTCCTCTTTATATATGTTTGCAGAAATCCATAATCCGTTTCTGATTGGTCAATTTTTTAATACTTGCTTTACATTAACCAATCAGATTTCTGGAAAGTTCTGAAATCTGATTGGTTAATGTAAAGCAAGTATTAAAATTGACCAATCAGAAACGAGATTAGTTGATTTCTGCAAACCTATATAAAGGAGCTTTCCGCCGCGGAACTCAGATGCCATCGCAGTAGATGGCTGAAGAAAGAAGAAAGAAGCGGCTGGCAACATCGGCTCCGCTGAGGCCGGCGGTGCCAGCGGCTCACTGGCGGCCGCAGTGAGTCTGCCTGGCATCGGCGACCTGAGTGGGTTGGTGTCGCCAGCCCGAAGACGTCGCGTCGGATCAAGACGCGCGGCAACATCGGCCTCGTTGAGGTCGCCGCGCCCGCCGGGGTACCCCTGGCGGCCGCGGGGTAACCTCTCGGGGTCGGCGGCCTCGGCGGAGCTGGTGTCGCCGGGACTGGAAGAAAGAGACGTCGCCCAAGGCTCTTTTAAGAGCCGCACTGGGGGGTCCCAGTTTCAGCTGCGGGACCCCAGCCAAAGGCACTTGTCAGTGCCGCAGGGCCCTTATAAGGGCCGGGGAGGGGGGTCCCTTTTCGGGCTGCGGGACCCCCTAAGCCCCAAAAGGCCCTTCTCAGGGCCCCGCTGGAGGGAGCCTCCACCCCCCCCCCAGCGGCTCCCTCCCGTCCCCTCCCCGGGAGCGGCCGGGGCGGGGGGCTTGGAGGGGTTGCCGGGGGGGGTGCGCGGCGGGTTTCGCGACCACCTGCTGCGGCCCCTTCCCGGCAGCCCCTTCCAGCCTCCCTTCCGAGATTGCCGCGAACGGGGAACGGGTTGGGAGGGGCTGCTGGGAAGTGGCGGCGGCGCGGGTGGTCGCCGCTCCCGCGCGGGGGGTGTGGCGGGGTGGGCGTGTCTCCCGGGCGGGTGCGACCACCCCCGCGGGTTGCCTGCCCATCCCCGCCGCGGGAGGTTAGTATCGCTGACTTCGCCTCCTTCAGGGTGGCGAAGTAAACAGCCGATACTAGCCGAGCGAAACCAGTACCGCCGCTTTATAAATAGAAGCGGCGGTAACGGGTATTATCGGCGCGAAAGGTTACGCTTCGTTAACTTTTCGCGGCCGTTTTCGGGCCTTTATAAATCGCGTAAACACGATTTTATGCGTTAATGGCCGCGAAAACGGCCCGAAAGTTAACAAACCTTTATAAATATGCCCCTTAGTCTTTTCCAAATGGTCAGGCAGGGGTTGTAACCCTGTGATTGCCTGACAGTTAAACAATGTGGGGCTGCCATACTGCTGCAATTTCAGTCATTGTCAATGGGAGTTTATATTGCACTCCTGTTCGTCACAGTCTGCATTCAAGATATATTGGGAAGGTGGCAAATTGTACAGTGAGCAAGAACACCCCACCACCCATGGCACTGGTATGAAGCCCAAATGGCTTGTGGTACCAAGTGCCTTCCGGGGGCATGTGCTGAAATCTGCACATGATAATCCCTTGGCTGGGCACTTTGGTATTCACAAGACAATAGACCGTCTTTAAAGGTATTTTTTGGCCTGGGATATGGACATGTGATTAACTACTGTCTGTGAAGTGGTGTTTGCCAGAAAGTAAAGAGGGACGGCAAGGTTCCCTTATATCCACTGCCCATCATAGATGAGCCCTTTAAGTGGGTGGCAGTCGACATAATCAGGCCACTGTCCATCGTTATCAGTTGTGCAAAAAGTACATCCTCACTGTAGTGGATTATGCCACACGCTGTCCAGAGGCAGTAGCACTCTCCACCCTAAGGGCAGACAAGGAAGCGGACGCACTACACTCTGTTTTCTCACAAGTAGGGATTCCTGCAGAGATGCTCTCTGACCAGGGCCCCAATTCATGTCTGACCTTATGGAGGCTCTCTGTGTGAAAATACAAATGACTCCCCTCGTTTCTAGTCCCTACCATCCCCAGACCAATGACCTGTACGAACGATACACTGAAGCAGATGCTATTGACAATCGTTGAGGAGTGAAACCTGCCCCATTGGTTATTTGCGCACCGAGAAGTGGAAAGGATGTCCAAGGGCCCCTAAAATTAATCCATGAGATATGTGAAGGCAATGGCAATGAACATCCTATTCTTTACCTAAGCTAAAAGCTGTTCCCCCGAGAAGTAGCCTACTCTACCACTGAGGAAGAGTGTCTGGCAATTGTATTGGCCCTACAGAAATTGTAATCTTCTCTTTACGGAAGAACCTTCACCATTATTACCGACCATAACCCACTTAGCTGGATGAATCGTACTGCAGGGAGCAATGGGAAACTCATGTGTTGTTGTCTATCACTGCAGAAGCTTGACTTCACCATCCTGCATAAAGCAGGCAGCTGTCACCAGAACATGGTCACAGAGGTTGGTTTTGTGGATACAGGTTGTGTAAACCTATCCCCTGTGCCCTTAAAGAAGGGAGTCACAACCATGAGGGTCATTTAAACTCCCAAAGGTATTATCGATAATGGCATTATTTATTTACCATATCACCAGGGAAACCAAAGTTATGAAACTTCTTGATCATACAAACTTCTATAAATACCATGTTTGGTGTCCATGAAATGAGAAAACTAGCTGAACACAAATCTGCAGTTTGTATATGATATGTACGGTGTGTGTAGTGCGGACTAGAGAATAAATAAATAGGAAGGTTTCCCTCCAAAAGTACAGGATCCACCTTCCAGGGAGGGACAGACACAACCTCAGTGAACCATACCCCTACCATGTTCAAGAGAGAGTATAAAAATAGGGCCAGAGGACCAGACCATTGTTCTCCGTTTTACCATCAACCGGGAAACTTCAAAGCCAATTGGAAGGACAGTATATTGGCTACCATCTTGGATTATCATTTTGGACATTTTGGTCATTCTTTCCAATTGGATTATCAAGTTTTCTATGGACTTTGACCCCAGACTGATCAGACACCAATTGACTCTAATTATATTCTTCCTTAATCTCTTTTATTCTGAACTGTGTGCTACCCTAATGCATAGTAACATAGTAACATAGTAATTAAGGTTGAATAAAGACATTCGTCCATCAAGTCCAACCTATTCCCCTTTTTTTTTTTTTTTTTTTTAACCCTACCTAACAGTTGATCCAGAGGAAGGCAAAAAACCCCAGCTAAAAAAGGGGGGGAAAAATTCCTTCCTGACTCCAAACGGCAATCGGAAAGTATCCCTGGATCAACCAGATCTATATGCATTAATACCAGTAATTCTCAATATTTTTTAGTTTTAGAAACTTATCCAGGCCTTTTTTAAAGTTATTCAATGAACTTGCCATTACCACTTATCCAGGCCTTTTTTAAAGTTATTCAATGAACTTGCCATTACCCCCTCTGCTGGAAGACAGTTCCACAGTTTCACCGTTCTCACTGTAAAGAAACCTCTCCTAACCTGAAGATGAAACTTCTTTTCTTCCAACCTTAAAGGATGTCCACGAGTCCTCTGATATTGGGATACTATATAATATTGAGAATTACTGGTATTAATACATATACTGTAGTTCTGGTTGGTACAGGGATACTATATAATATTGAGAATTACTGGTATTAATACATATACTGTAGTTCTGGTTGGTACAGGGATACTATATAATATTGTTGAGAATTACTGGTATTAATACATATACTGTAGTTCTGGTTGGTACGGGGATACTATATAATATTGAGAATTACTGGTATTAATACATATACTGTAGTACTGGTTGATCCAGGGATACTATATAATATTGAGAATTACTAGTATTAATACATATACTGTAGTTCTTGTTGGTACAGGGATACTATATAATATTGAGAATTACTGGTATTAATACATATACTGAAGTACTGGTTGATCCAGGGATACTATATAATATTGAGAATTACTGGTATTAATACATATACGACAGTATAAGGTATTAATACCAGTAATTCTCAAATTATATAGTAATCCCTGTACAACCATAACTACAGTATATGTAGTATACCAGTAATTCTCAATATTATATAGTATCCCCTGTAAACCAACCAGAACTTACAGTATATGTATTAATACCAGTAATTTCTCAATATTATATAGTAGCCCTGTACCAACCAGACTACAGTATATGTAGTATTACCAGTGATTCTCAATATTTTTTAATTTTAGAAACTGATATCAAGGCCATTTTTTAAAGCTATTCAGTGAATTGCCATTTACCACATCTGCTGGAAGACAGTTCCACATGTCCCATTCTCACCTGTAAAGAAACCGTTTCCTAGCACCTGAAGATGAACTTCTTTTCTTCGCAACCTTAAAGGAATGTCCACGTTGTCCTCTATATAGACCTATTAGTGAACAATGCACCAGAGAGTTTCTTATAGGCCCATTAATATTTTGGTATAAGTTATCATGTGCCCCAAACACGTCCGCTTCTCCATGAAACAGCCCTACACTTTGACTATCTACCTGCAATATTCAAGCCCCTCCATTCCCCTTATATTTAGTTGCCCTTCTCTGAACGTGCTCTCCATTCCAAGTGTCCCTTTTGTATATAGGTATATGTTCCAGACTCGCACCGCTATTCCAAATGAGGCCGTTACCAGTGCCTTGTAAGAGGGAAATAATATTTTCTCTCTCTTGAATTTATATTCCCCCTCTTAACAAACCAATATCTTGCTTACCTAGCCGTTTGCTTACCTGCAGTGTTTGCTACAGCGTTAGTCTGTATCTACCATAACCCCTCCAATCTTTTTCATTACAGATGGCACTTAACACAGAGTTATTTATGGTGTAGTGTGGCACAGGATCTATAATCCCAAATGCGCACCTTACATTTAGCAACATTGAAATTCCCATCTGCCATTCTGCGGCCCATTGTGATAAGGTCTATCGAGTCTGCTTGCAACACTTGAAACAATCATTGGAATTTTCCAAAGCTCTGCATAGTTTATAAGTGTCATCAAGCAAACCCAGAGACCTTGCTCCAACCCCTTCTAATCTTTATAAACAATTAAACAGAAGCGGCCCCAGTACATAACCCTAAGGGACCGCACTTAGACGTTTAGCCTACATAGATGGAGCTCATTTACCACCACTCCTGTTTTGCGGTCCAATAACCAGTGTCTCTATCCTAACAAATGGTTTTTTCTATTTCTCAAGGCAACAGTCCTCAGGTTTATGCATTCGTCGGGCTATGTGGCACAGTATCAAAAGCTTTTGCATATCCAAAATGATCCATCCACTGCTGTGGCCTGAATCTAACTTCTTACTCACTTCTATCTTCATAATAACCAGTAATTTGCTGCGTGATCTAGGTCCCAGAATCCATGCTGACGACGATAATAAGATATCTCTAGAGACAAAGTCAACGATATATCCCTTAACAAAGTTTCCAGCACCTTCCCTACCACTGATGTTAGACTTACAGTCTATAGTTTACCAGACTAACCTTTATTGAATTTGTTATTCTTTGACTATTTCCAATCCATCGGCACATCCCCATACCAAGCGAATCGAAAGATGTAAAAAAAAAACAATTAGCAGATTAGTCTTTTCGGCATCATCTACAACCTCTCAGTCCATATTTAATGTTCCCACATTCTCGTCCTCATCTTTTACCATTTATATACTTAAAAAACATTTGGGGTTTTGACTTGCTGTGTTCGCAATCCTATTTCATTTCCTCTCTTTTATCACTTTTTATTTGCTTTCTTACACTCTTTATTACAGCTTGTATACTCCCTGTAAGCCTGTTCTGTTCCCCTCCGTATCAACATTTCAAAAGCCTTTTTCTTAATTCTTTTCCTTTTAACCTGAGCCTGAGCCAGCGGAGTGGACCTACTTTTACACTTGTGTCCCTAATGTACAAATTTTAGAAATGTAATAGTTTAATATCCCTTTAAAAGTGTCACTCTGCTGCTATATCTGTGGGCTGGAGCAATGCCCTACTGCATACCAAAGTTTAATGTTATGAGGAGCAGAGAAATGGTGGAGAGTGATGGGGGGGCTGCACTGATCATGCCTCACCTTGACAGTTGAAGGCAAGACGCCGGCATACAGGTCACACCTGTCTCCAGAACAGCTTGCTTTCTCTATCTTTGCCACTGTGCGTGGGTGTGTTTTTTCAGTGTTGAACTTAACTCCTACTTCCTACCTGCACATGAGAAGCTTGTCGGTTTAGCCGGAGTTGAAGACATGGAGGATGTAATAGGATTGGGAGGGGGGAGTGCTGCACAAGATCCGACACATGGTTTAACAAAGTCACGACGAGAATGGATTAAGGCAGCACAAGAGTACCTTAGTGTAACTTTGCAATGGCAAATGTTTTTTTTTCACTATAGATTGCCCTTTAAGGACCTCACCTCCTCTTCTAACTTTGTCAGGTCACCAAGTGTTGAACCACAGACCACAGCCCGGTCACTCCCAGCCCCACCCATAATCGGTCTACAAGATCCACCACATCGAACCCTAGCACCAGCAGCCCACCACTGTTTTCGGCATCTTGGTGACGATACCCTATCTACATTCCTAATAATAGAGTCCCCCCTACCAACTACCACCTGCCTATCCTCCTACCCAGTTTAAAAAAAAAACGCACAATCCGCGCTTTTCACCTATGTTCCCTAATGAAGCCAAACTCGCTCACATGCCGCGCCCCCCCACTGCCTAAAGTTGGCATAAATTTGTTTCGGGTGTCAAAACCCTAGGAACACCCTGGATACAAGACAAAGGCACCTAGTTAGCATGTGGTAGAGGGTTTGCATCCATGAAGCATCAGGAAGATGTTACACTAGAAACGCAATGATATCACAGATCGCCATTACCTTAAACAAGTAGCATAAGTAACCCCCCCCTGCTACCCCTTGACCACGGGGAGGGGGGAATGGTAGAAGACCTGCCACAAGCCACATTACAACACATAACGCTAGATAAGGTTTTACACAACTCTTGAGCTACACTACTCGGATAAGATTTAACACAGCACCAATAAGGTTTAATTCACAAACGCCTACACCTATTTGTCTATCCCCTTTCACGTCATGGGAAAATACACTCTGGCTTATGGCAAAGTCAGATAAAACTGAAAAGAAAATTGATGGGTTACATCAATACACCTGGACATAAATCTTAAAGGGGAAACTGTGGTCCAAAAATGTGATTGGAACCTCTCTAGGTTTTCACATAGTGGGAGAGAAGGGCTGTAGATTCCCTTAACCTTCTTCTGTCCGGGACTTCACACAGTTAGAGAGGAGGAGGAACTTCCTGTCTCCCTCACACACTGAGGATCCTGAGGGCTTGTCTCGCCGCGTCACTAGTGCAGGGAAGCCTCAGGAATGTCACATTCAGCCTCCCACTCATTAACTTCTGTCTATCATTTATGTATATTTGGGTTGTGGAGCCACGGAGATAGGTGGTTAATGGCTCATTTTTAAAGGTTAAGAACTGTCCCTCTATGTTATCTTGTATCTGCAGAGACACTGGCCTTAGGCTGACACACCATACAACGTTTTCCTCCAACCCCGTCCGTTCAAGGCTTTTCATTCGTTCGGTCGGCAAGCCACGTCCAAAGACTATACCCAACCAAGCATGCATTCCTTAGAGAACCGCGAATTTGGAGTGTTTTCGGATCTGTCCCAATTTCTGTTGATGGCCGGTTGAAACACTGAAATGTTTGCCATCCGGGCCATTATTAATATTGTGTAACCCAGCTTTAATCATATGGAATTCCTTTTAAACCTTCAACACTTCAGTAACTTTCACCATTTTATCACCACTTTGATCCCACAGTATCTTATGTGTAATCAGCTGAAAAGGACCTAGAATGTTCTGAAAGCTTTGCTAATGATTATCTTAGTTAGCCATGAAGGTGTCCACCTTTTTATACCACTTTTATAGGAACTAGAATGTTCTGACCGCTTGCTATGATTATCTTTAGTTCCAATGAAGGTGTCACCTTTAACCACTTTATAGGGACGAGAATGTTCTGAAGCTTGCTATGAATTATCTTATTACCATACGGTGTCATCTTTATACCAACTTTATCGGACAGAATGTTCTGAAAGCTTGTCTTATTATCTTAGTTAACCAATGAAGGTGTCCACCTTTTATAACCACTTTAAGAACTAGAATGTTCTGAAAGCTTGCTATGATTATCTTATTTTTACCAATGAAGGTGTCACCCTTTATTACCCCTTTTATAGGAACTAGAATGTTCTACGCTTGCTATATTATCTATTAGTTACCAATGCAAGGTTCACCTTTATAGACCACTTGAATATGAACTAGGAATGTTCTGAAAGCTTCTATGATTAATCTTAGTGTACCAATGAAGGTGTCACCTTTTATCACTTATAGGACTGAATGTTCTGAAGCTTGCTATATATCCTTAGTGTACCAATGAAGACGTGCACATCACCCTTTATACCATTTCTATAGGCACTAGAACTGATCCGTCTGAAGCTTTGCTGATGCGATCTTACTGTTACCAATGAAGGTGTCACCTTTCATACCCACTTTATGGAACTAGAAGTGCTGGAAGCTTCTATGCATTATCTAGGTTACCAATGAAGGTGTCACACTTTATACCACTTTATAGGAACTAGACGTTTTCTGAAAGCTTTGCTATGTTATCTTAGTTATCCAAGAAGGTAACTTTATACGCACTTTCTTAGAACTAGACATGTTCTGAAAAGCTTCCCTTGCTATGATATCTTAGTTACCAATAAGTTTCACCGTTTATTACCACTTTATAGAACTAGAATGTTCTGAAAGCTTGCTATGTATTAATTCTATGTACCATGAAGGTGTAACTTCTTATCCCAATTTATAGGAACTAGAATGTGTCTGAAAGCTGCGATTGATTATTTAGTACCAATGAAGTGTGTGCACACTTTATACCACTTATAGGAACTAGAATGTTTTGAAAGCTCGCTATATTACTTAGTTACCATAAGTTCACCTTTATACCACTTTATAGGAACTAGAATGTTCTGAAAGCTTGCTTAATGCATATCTTAAGTTCCAACTAAGGTGTCACCTTTATACCACTTTAAGGAACAGAATGTTCTGGAAAGCTTGCTATGATTATCTAGTTACCCATGAGGTGTCATACCGTTTATAAACACTAGGAACTGAGAATGTTCTGAAAGCTTTGCTATGATTTCTTAGTTTACCAATGAATGTACTCACCTTATACCACTTTTAGGAACTAAGAATGTCTGAAAGCTTGCTATGATTATCTAGTTTACCAATGAAGGTTCACTTTATACCACTTTATAGGAACTAGAATGTGCTGAAAAAGCTTGCTATGATTATCTTATTACCAATGAAGGTGTCACCTTTTACACACTTTATAGGACTAGAATGTTCTGAAAGCTTGCTATGATGATCTAGTATACCATGAAGGTGTACCCTTTATAACCCCTTATAGGGAACTAAATGTTCTCGAAAGCTGTGCTAGGATTATCTTAGTTTACCCGCAATTGGTTCACCTTTATACCATTTATAGGAACAGAATGTTCTGAATGTTGATAGATTATCTTAGGGTTACATGAAAGGTGTTCACCTTATACCACTTTATTATCGAAGGAACTAAGAATGTGTCTGAAAGCTGGCATGATTATCTTAGTTACCACATGAAGGTGTCACCTTTATACCACTTTATAGGACCTAAATGTTCTAAAGATGCTATAGAATTATACTTAAGTTCCAATGAAGGTGTCACCTTTATACCACTTTATAGGAACTAGAATTTGGAAGCTTGCTATGCTTACTTAGTTTATACCAATGAAGGTGCACCTTATACCAGCTTTATAGGAAACAGAATGTTATGGAAGCTGTATGATACTCTATTATATCAATGAATGGTGTCACCTTTATTACCACTTTATAGGAACTAGTAATGTTTTGAAAGCGTGCTATGGACTTATCTTAGTTACCAATGAAGGGTGTAACGTTATACCACCTTTAATAGGAACTAGAATGTTATGAAAGTTGCTATGCTTATCTTAGTTCCAATGAAGGGTCACCTTTATACAACTTATAGGAACTAGAATGTTCTGAAAGCTGCTAGATTATCTAGTACCAATACAGGTGTCACCTTATACCACTTAAGGAACTAGATGTTCTGGAAGAGTGCTATGATTACTGAGTTACCACTGAAGGTGTCACCTTTATACACTTTTGATAGAACTACGAATGTTCTGAGGAAGCGTGGCTATGATTATCTTAGTTACCAAGTGAAGGTGCACCTTTATACCCACTTTATAGGAACTAGAATGTTCTGAAGCTTTCTAGATTCTTGTTATCCATTAAGGATTTCACCTTTACCACGCATGTTACTTTTATGTCAAAAGGGTTTACCCTGTAAACTATGACTGGCTGACACAGTATCTTACCTTTCCATACGTTTTACATTTAAAACCAGGTTCCTCTATACTAGGTCTTGCAACCTTATTCTCCCCTGCCTGTCTAACCTCCTGGGTTGAACACAGTACCGTTAGTGTAGTTGAACTTCTTCCCCATGGAATCTGGGATGCCTTTAGATGGTTGATAAATGGGTCACTAATGTGCCTAGATCTGCCCACAACGCTGGACAGGGATATCACCAAATCTTCCTCTAACCTTCTCAGAACTCGCACACTCTATCGAGTTACTACCCTGGCCTGGTGATGTTGGGATGTGGTGCCCCCCACTTCCATCCCAGGTAATGTCATATCCCTGATTTATTCTCGCCTCTTTTGCACAAGGTGTTACAGTGACCCCAAATTGACGTCTACCCATTATCCTCCTGTGCCAGTAAACATTCTGGTCAGTCACTTACCAATGGTGATTTGGGAGTTGCAATGGATTTTATTTCTCCACAAATAGAACAGTATGAGAATACCAGATACGGCAGATGTCTAGCCTGCTTGCAGGGTAGTTGCTGCTGGTGCCATCTTGGTTCTGGGAGCAGAAGTAAGTTGAGGTATCCAAGGCTTTGTGACAATAGTGACACTTTTGAGCTCTCTGCCTCTGTTCCCCTGGAAGCATTAACTGCAAGTTTGATGGCCTCATGTGGTAGACGGCTTCACAGGTGCAGTAGGTAATAGTTTTTACTGCCTTCTCATGTGTCAAGTGGTACGAGTTGTTGATTTAAGGTTCAGCTCTAGCACAAACTGACGATTCTGGGCTCATATGTAATAACTGTTTCCTCATACATCAATCCTCCAGGGCCCCATAAAAGTTATGTGTAGTTTTCTAAGCTTCCATTGTTGGAATGTTGTAGGTAAGTAGGTTCTACATCCAAAAAATATCTGAGGGCCGTTTTTTCCATGACTGAAATCTTTTACGAAAGACCTCAAGGTACCATCCTAGGCGTCTAAAATCCCTTCTGGCCACCTAATTCCAGATACAACACTCAAACAAAAAGTAGGGCTGTCCAGTCGTTTATACTTTGCATATAGGGGTAATTCCCTCTTTATTGCCAGTCCACCAACATCACAACGTTTCGGCCGCTAGGCCTTTTCAAGTTGACAGTCAGCTGATACACATCCCTCTTTAACCCTTACAAACCGTGCACCATAGTCCTCTGTTCACAGTTAAAATAACCCAGTGTCTTCTTTCTAGTGCTCCCATCCGTGGTACTTTCCAACCACTTGCTCTTGTCCAAACACCTCCCTCCTTTATTTTCACATCAGTTAGGTGGAGACAGGGGATCCTTATTCTTCTTCATGCCCCATTCCACCTATGTAATAAAAAGCACAACATATACCATACTTCAGTGGCATATATAATCATCAGTGAAACAAACCCTATTCACCATTAACAACATATTACATATTAAAATCTTCTAAAAAAATTCTAACAACCAATTTTAGACAGGCTCAGTTTTCTCATTCAAACCCTCGTGGATTTACTGTCTGCAGATCCAAATCCAGTATGCTTTCCCTCTTAAGCAATCTCTTCTCTACATCTTCCCCCTTCCAGACCACATCTCCCCCTTCCAGAACCTGCTCTAATTACCTGCCATCTGAATTGGCTAACATGGGTGTGCCGTCGCTCCTTAATAAATGTCTTGCACCCGCTTTTTCTTCCCCATTCCTTAGATTTATTCCTGTGTTCATTTATCCTCTGCCTTACACCCTCTTAGTTTGTCACAACATACACATACCACAAAGCGTGACCTGTCAGTCCTCGCATAGATCACCTGGCTGCATTTAAGAACCCTTTCACCTTCACCCTGTCCCTTTTCTCGGGTGCAATCCCTCTTCCCCCCTTTAATTATGTTCCGCACAGTCTGACATTAGGCAAGGAAGGTCCCCTCTTTGGCTTTTAGACAGAAATCTTTTGTAGAGTGGTCTTTCCTCTCTGGGTCTCTATGTCACTTTTGAACAATTGTTTGAAGTACCACCGGAGGGAGGCAACTAGAAGAAACCACTGGTTTAATGTGAACGGGTGGGGGAACATAGGACTATGGGTGGCACTGTGTTTTGGATGGTAATAAAGAGGATGTAACAGCCCTTTGAAGACCTGTACCCTCTGATAAACGAGCCTAGCGGCGAACGTTGTGTGTTGTGTACTGGCAATAAAGAGGATTAACCCCTTCAAAGTATAAACACACGGAACAGGCCCTACTTTTCTTGTTTTTTGAGTGTTGTATCTGGCATTGAGGGTAGCCATAAGGGATTTGGACGCCTAGGAGGTACCTTTGAGTCTTTCTTTTTGGAATTATATAACACCTCAGAGGAATCCCACCACTAGGTATGAATGTCGTTTAAAAAAGATATCAATACCACACGGAGAAAATGCAGATACTGTCGTTTTTCCGCAACAAGAAACAGGAGATATTGTGAGTGAGACAAATGATGATAAGAAGAATTATCCGATGTTTTAATAACCTCTACAAGAAAGATACAAGTTTGACACTACATGCCTCTCACTGGCTGAGTACATCAATGTAATCCAGAATACCAAAGGTCTGTGATGTAAAATTGACCCCCTTGTTTTGTAAGATAATAAGTACTTTGTGAATAAATGGCTGTCAATATTAAACAGATGCTCCCTTGACCTAATGCTCCTAACCATCCACAGGTCATTAATGAAATGTTTACGAGCAACACAGCAAGATTAGAAAAAAAATATGGCTTTATTAAAGAATTGAAATGAATAACCCGATTTGATAAAGTGCTAGCGAACTAAACATGAAACCTCTGATTAAAGTGCTGAGCTTAATGCGAAGAAGCCTTAAGTATAAGGCGCGATACCCGCTGGATTACCATTTTGACAGAGTCTACAGCTGGCCGGCAAAATGAGGATGCAAAGACGGGACCCAATCGCCGCTATATGCAGGGAGATACCACTCCCTCCAGTGACTCAAGGCGCGAAGAGAGCGCTAGAGTATCGGCCGCGGAACCGGAAGTGCGGAAAACCGGAAAGTGCGCCGGCCACGTGGTCCGTGGCAATGACCCGCGGCACAGAGGTGGCAGGATAGTGGAGATAGGGAGTGATCGCATGCGAGAATGGAACCCGCGGACCCTCACCGGCAGCTGGTACAGGGAGAAGATGGTGGCGCTCACATAGACACGGCAGGCTCTTAAGGTAAGGCTGGAGAGGAAGGGGGACTGTGTGTGGGGAAGGGGAAGCACATGTGGCGGTTGGATACAGGATGAGCTGAATATACCAGGGAGACAAGGAACTAGAAGGAGAGAAGTAAGGGGGTGATGTAATAAACAGTTCCAAGATGGTCTTTACAGTAAGAAGAGTAAAGTGTGATAAATACGGACTCACATATGTACCTACCACCAGTAGGCTGTTTGAGTTTCACGGTGGAATTCTTTAAAGTTTTGTAAGAAATTAGATTGAAACATTGTTCAAGCAGAACACAAAGGGGGATGTAATAAACCAGCGGGAGATGTGCCATAGAGATTGAAGAATAAAAGCCGTCTGACCCATGATGTAAAGGTTAGGCATGAGTTATTCCAAAGTTTTAGTGATGGAAGAAATGCGGAACTATGGGAGGAATGTGAGGTGCAGTGGAAACTTGTCTGGTAAAGAGAAAGAATGCCTGGAGAGGGGGACTACCGTCTAAAAGAAGGCGGATAAAGGGGAGAGCGACAGTGTTAATAATGGACCAGAGACATACATAGAGGAGCTATGAGACAATTGACAAGATTGCCCCTTATAGGATATTGAGCATGAGCCCACGTGGAAGATTAAAAGGAAATATATGTTGTTATTACATGAAGCAGTGTGTGGAGTACTTGATGAGTATGAATTGAAGAAGCACTTACAATGGCAAAACCAGAGTGCCGGTTGGGGGGGGGGGGGGGTGGGGTGTTTTACCACCTGCCAAAATCCACAAGAATCCGGAAAACCCCCAGCGAGAACCGATGTCTCAGCATGCGACCTGTATTTCACCATTAGCAGTGCTTCTGGATACAATACAGCAACCAATAGTATGTAAATTTTCCAACAACTTGAAGGACCCACATGATTTTTTTGATAAGATAAAGGATGTATCAGTTGAAGGAAAGAATATCTGTGTCCTATGGAATTGTCACCAGCCTATATACAAACATACCGCATGATGAAGGGGTAAAACGTGTGGGATATACTGGTCCAAAGTCACATAGAGCCCCCAGAGAGAAAGACCACTCTACAAAGATTCCTGTCTAAGCCAAAGAGGGGGACTCCCTTGCCTCATGTCTGAACTGTCGACTATAATTAGGGGAAGAGGTGATGCACCGAGAAAGGACAGAGTGAAGGTGAAAGGGTGCTTAACCTGCCCAGAAAAGAGGGTGATCATGCGCTGAATGTCCGGTGTGGTATGCTTATTTGGACAACTAATAGGGCTTTTAAGGCAGAGGATAAATGAACACAGAATAATATAAGGAATTGGGGAAGAAAAATCGATTGTGCAAGACTTATAATGAAGCGAGACAATCAGTTATGCCAATTAAGATGCGAGGTAATAAGCAGTGGTCCTGGAAGGGGGAGATGGTCCTGGAAGGGTGAGTTTAGAGAAGAGATGTGCGTAAGGAGGGAAGCATACTGGATTTGGTCTCTTCTGCAGACAGTAAATCCACGAGGGTTGAATGAGAAACTGAGCCGTTCCTAAAATGGGTTTTAGATTTTTTTTTAGAAGATTTTAATATGTAATATGTTGTTAATGGTGAATGGTTTGATTTCACTATGATTGATATGCATGTAGTATTGTATATTTGTGCTTTTTAACATAGGTTTAGATGGGGGAATGAAGAGAAGAACATGATCCCCCTGTTCTCCACCTAACTTCTGTGAAAATAAAGGAGGGAGTGTTTGGGGAAAGAGCCAAGTGTTGGAAAGTACCACCGGGGAGCCACTAGAGAATACACTGGGTGTAATGTGAGAACAGAGGACTATGGGTGGCACTGTTTTGAAGTGTATAAAGAGGATGTGTATCCCTGACCTGTAACACTTGGATAAAGGGCCTAGCGGCCAAACGTGTGTGTTGGTGTACTGCAATAAAGAGTGGTATTACCCCTTGCAAAGTATAAACGACTGGACAGCCCTACTTTCTTTGTTTTTGAGTCTTTTACGAAAGACCCCTGGGATCAATAAATATATGGCTAGGATAACAGCCTTGATAGACCCATAATCCAATAGGAAGTAACGTGTCTGCTGACACATATAAATCAAGTCATCCAGACCCATGTTTTTGGAAATCCGTTGATTTAGACATTTTGTCAATAGAGAATTATATAGATTTAAGGGAAGGGCGCTAGTTCAATATATAATCTAATGCACAGGCTATTAACCACAGAACTTAGTGCTGCTCTACAGAGTTAAAGGACATCTATACCGAAAAATAGGTTATTTTATATTGACCATACTGAAACGATAATTCTTCCCAACCACCCACTGTATCCTTTGTTGATCTACCCCCAATTCCTTTAATAGCCAATCGAAAACGTATTCTATTCCGCTGGTCAAAATCCGTTCCTTGCTCTCAAAAATATTCTTCCTTGAGTAGTTTTTACTGTAACTGAATGGTGACAGAGTTTTTGACAGTTTGGAATGCTGTAATGTGTGTGCAGGCCTTGACAGTTGGTTTGTGGGGAAAAAGTCCGGTCAGATGGAATTGGAGGGGTTCAAATAGGGAGGGGATACTGCTCCTAAAAAACAAAATTTGTGCTGGATGAAGGAATGCAGAACACACGCAAATCAGAGTAAGGTTCTACTTACTGTTTTATTATAGATTAAGATGAGGCAAAGTAATTTTTTTCAGTATATGTCCTTTATTAATTTAACAATGTAATAGAGATTTTTAGTATACATACCAAATTTCTCAACCCGCAGCTCACTCTGAAAAGGATTTCCCTGCACTAGAATAAGTTAAATCTATCAGATAGTGTCTCCCTTCTCTAGAAAGGATTTCCCTCCCTGCACTAATAAGTTTAACCCTACCTCATAAGGTTTTAGCCTACAGCAGAAAAGTTTACCCTACTCTACATTTATAGGTTTACAGCTGTTTACATTGTGGACTGCATCTAACCCTATAAACTGCTTTCCATTTTGGAAGTCCTATATGTTCGTCCCAAGCCAGTGTGTAACTATAGATCTACCCGCTGGATATTGTTCATATCTTCGTAACAGGTGAGTATCTAGCATGTAGATCTGTCGTTGTTACCCAAGCTTGGGACTGCACAATGGATATCAGTGTTTGAGTCCCTTGGATCTGTACAGACATCGGGGGCTACCAAAATGTCCATATGGCTGAATTCCATCCCACTGGGGTCTTTTGTTTGAACATGTGTGATTGATATGACAACGGTCAAATCTGTCCAAAGGCTTTATATAGTATGGCAGTGTGTAGGTATTTATCTGGGTGGATTCCTGGAGAATTGCAGTGGGGGTGAGTTGTAGTTAAAGTCACACTTACTGATGCATACCAGTGATTTGTCTTTAACCCTCTATTAATTCCAGCTAATAGCTTCCATTATAGTCCACAGGGAATAAAACTGATAAGATCTCTATTGGGATAATAATCTCCCCCTATTGTGTTACAGTAATAATAATTAGATAAACCCGTGTCTCATACAAATATTTCTTTACTCCACGGAACATTCATTGAACGGGAATCAAAGACAAGAAACACGTAAGGAAATCTACGGGTTCTTCTGTCTGGGATTCTTCAGGGGTCATTCTGTCTGGGGGTCACTCTGTCCTGGGGGTATCATTCTGTCAGGGGTCATTCTGTCTGGGGATCATTCTTCAGGGGGTCATTCTGTCTGTGGATCATTTCTGTCAGGGGGTCTTCTGGTCAGGGGTCATTCTGTCAGGGGTCTTCTGTCTGGGGTTATTCTTGTCTGGGGGTCATTCTGTAGGGGTTCATTCTCTCAGGGGTCCTTCTCTCAGGGGGTCATTCTCTCCGGGGTCATTTGGCAGGGGCAATGTCTGTCAGGGGTTTCAGTTCTGCATGGGCTCATTCTCTCAAGGGGGTCATTCTCTCGGGGTATTCCCTGGTCCGGGGATCATTCTGTCCTGGGGATCATTCTCTCCGGGGTAATCTGTCGGGGGATCTTCTGTCTGGGGACATTCTGTCTGGGGATCATTCTGGTCTGGGGGGTCATTCTCGCTCTCGGTGTAATTCTGTCCAGGGATCATTTCTGTCTGGGGATCATTGTCTTGGGGGTAATTTCTGTCAGGGGATCAATCTGGCCTGGGATCATTCTGTCTGTGGGTCATCTGTCTGGGATTCATTCGTGTCAGGGGTCATTCTGTGCGGGGTCATTTCTGCTGTCCGGGGTCATTCTTTCGGGGTCAATTCTGTCATGGGGTAATTCCGGTCTGGGGTCATTCTGTCAGGAGTTTATAGACTTGAACAGATTTCATCAGCACAACCCCCAAATTCTGCAAAGAAACACGAAAATTTCAATGTCCAAATACACAAAATATTTGCTTTTCGATAGTCAACCATTTTGAGAATTTGCCCATGTGTATATGGTAAAGTTACTGACGGTCAGCTCTTTAAAAACTGCTGCTGGTTTCGGTACTGGTCTTTTACTACATATTTATCAGCTGAGATGGGGAGGAAGACCCAGTCCCCTGCAGTTTTGGCCACTGATATGGCAATTTAGACACATGACAATATTCAATTTATTAGTGTCCATGCTAGAGTGACGTTCATTTGTTAAATGTACCATTTAAAAAGCCAAATATTTCCTACTCAATAGTAAGTTTAAAAACCCAAACTTCTTACTTTCCATGTGTCCCTTCCAACTATATGAGGTCTTAATGTTCCTGTACACTCCCTTCACCCTGAATAACCACGAACAGGGTAGCAAGACCCCCAGATGTTTTCCAGCATCCCAGAACAGAACTGTGTGGGTGCAGATCCCAGGTCCATATCTAGAACAGACCTATGTGGGTACAAATCCCATTCAGTATGCCAGAAACAGAACATGTGGTGCAGATCCCATTTCCAGAACAGAACTATGTGTGGGCAGATCCCAGTTCCAGTAATCCAACAGAACTATGTGGGTGCAGATCCCAGTTTCCAGAACAAACTATGGGGGTGCAGATCCCAGTTCCACTATCCAGAACAAACTAGCGTGGTGCAGATCCAGTTCCAGTTATCTACAAGAACAGAACTATGTGGTGCACGATCACCAGTTTCCAGGTATCCAGAACATAACTAATTGGGTGCAGATCCAGTAATCAGAAACGAACTATGTGGGGCACGATCCCATTCCAGTATCCAGCAACAGACTAGGGGTGCATATCCCATTTTCCAGTCTCACAGAACAGACTAATGTGGGTTGCCCCCCCAGATCTCACGTTCCAGTATTCCAAACAGAACTATGCTGGGTGCAGACC
Source organism: Hymenochirus boettgeri (assembly GCA_019447015.1). NCBI lineage: Eukaryota > Metazoa > Chordata > Amphibia > Anura > Pipidae > Hymenochirus > Hymenochirus boettgeri. Next base: position 29,945 of record JAACNH010002017.1, read on the forward strand.
CGTTTCCAGTATCAAGAACAGAACTTTGGGTTCGATCCCATTCAAGTATCCAACAGAACTATGTGGGTACAGAACCTATAATGCAAATAAATATAAAACATCAATGTGTATCACTTATTTAAACATGGAATTAATCAATGGGATCCTATATTAAAATTGACAATTATCAATGTGGACCTTTATTCAATGGAATTGAATCAATGGGAGAACCTATATTAAATGGGGAATTACTCTATCGGGGATCCTATATTAAATAGAATTGATAATGGGACACACCATCATATTAAATATAAAGATCAATCGGGGCAACCCTATATTACAATTATTATGCTATTGGGACAACCCTCTATCTAAAATGTGAATTATCCAATTGGGAACCTATATAAACTGGAATTAGCAATGGGGAAACCCTATAATTAAAGAGAAAGAGATGCCCATGATCTTACTCTTATATCTTATCAAGGTCAGTTCCACTCAACATTATCACATCCTCCATGAGAACCAAAGCAGTGTCCTGGTGAGAAACCGTGTGTAGCCATGAAAGATCCTCTACCTTCTATCATGTCACTCTCTGTTTATCTTTATCATTATCCAAGGCTGATGAAGGTAAGTGTCAATCATCTAGATGGAATGGTCCCTCCTGGGTTGGGGTTGTGTTAGCGGTTGACTTTCCCAGAGCCGTAGAGTCACTCTTTTAATTCCAGCTAATATATTTCCATTAAAGTCACAGATAGTTTATTGTATGGCCCGTTAATGTATTTATACACAGTAATCATATCCCCACACAGGCGCCTTTTATCTAATCTATATAATTGTAACTTATCCAATCTGTCTTCATATACAAGCTCCCCCATTCCCTTTAATAATTAAGTTGCCCTTCTCTGAACCCTTTCCATTTCCAAGATTTCCTCCGGGCACTTCAGTTTCCCCCACAATCACAAAGCATAATGATAGGTGTATATGTGTACATAAAGTGATTAGATTTTAGAGCTTCGGGTCTGGCTTGATGTGAATTGAGTAAATTATTGTAAAGCACTATGGCAATGTAGCGCTATATAAAAATAACATAACATACATAAAAAACATCAAGATGTCCTTTTTGTACACAGGATTCCAAAATTGAACTGCATATTCCAAATGAGGCCTACCAATGCTTTGTAAAGGGAGAATTACATTTTCCTCCCTTGATCATTTACCTCCTTTTATACAAGACATACCATGCTGGCTCTGGCTGTTGCCACCTGGCACTGCTTGCTACTTTGTTTGTTATCCACCAACAGAGATACAATTAAAATAGAGCAGTGCCTGCTATCCCCCAGGTTATGCTGAGCTACCCTTTATATTTTCCACATATAATTCCAACAAAGGCAACCAACTCACACCTGATACAGACAAGGCACCTAGAACTATTACCCCAAGTTCTCAACAGTGGCAGGATGCACATTGCCTAGTACCATACATGGATTGGAAGTAATTATTATCAGCAAGGTCTCTGTGTTTGCAGACAATACAAAAACTTTTCAACCACTAAAAGCTACAAATGATGTACAAACTGATACAGGTTATATCTAGCAATACTATAAATGGCTCTAGTTTAATTGTATCGTTTTGGGTGGATAATTAATGTACAGGGAAGGTTGAGGTGGAGATGATATTGTAATGGTTACTAGGGAAGTGGGGGACCGAAGGGTAGAATCACTTCTAAATTCTAAATCTTAATCTTAGGTAATAAATAGAGGACCAGGGAACCAGCATCTCAATACAAATGGGGCAAAACCAAGTGCTAGTTAGGCTATGCAGGTGGTAGTGGTAGGGGACTCCATTAAAGAAAGGTAGATAGGGTAATCTATTGCCAAGACTCTACATGCTGAACAATGGTTGCCTGCCTGGTGCTAGGTCTCGACATGTGGTGGATTGTGTATGTATTATGTAGATTGACGCTGCAGTCTTGGTTCATAGTTGGTGCCAATGATGGAGGTAGAGTCAAGAGCAAGGGAGATTGGGGAGGTTAAAGGCAATGACCTCCATGGTAGTGCTTAGATTCTACCAGCCATGTGCTTGATAGTGAGACAATAGGTCTTAGGTTATATATGCGTGGTTAAGAGGTGGTGCTATGAGGAAGTGGTTGGGTTAAAAGGGAACTGGCAGATGTTTCTGTCAGCTGCAGTCATGGTACATAGAATTGAGGTTGAATAAAGACATCAAGTCCATCAACTCCAACCTATTCACCTTCTTTTTTTTTATTACATAATATATATATATATATATATATATATATATATATATATATATATAATATAAAAATATATAGTATAAAACACCCTACCAGTATTCTCAATATTATATAGTATCCTGTATCTACCAGAACTACAATATATGTATTAATACCAGTAATTCTCAATATTATATAGTATCCCTGTACCACCAGAACTACAGTATGTATTAATACCAGTAATTCTCAATATTAATATTATCCCTGATACCAACCAGAATACACGGCATATTTTTATACAGTAAGTTCTGGTTGGTACAGGGATACTATATAATATAGAGAATTACAGGTTATTAATACATATACTGTAGTTCTGGTTGGTACAGGGATACTATATAATATTGAGAATTACTGGTATTAATGCATATAGATCTGGTTGATCCAGGGATATTTTCCGATTGCCATTTGGAGTTAGGAAGGATTTTTTTCCCCTTTTTTGCTGTTTTTTTGGTTTTTTTTTGCCTTCTTCTGGATCAACTGTTAGGTAGGGTTAAAAAATATATATATATAAAAATAAAATAGGGTGAATAAGTGGGACTTGATGGACTTGATGTCTTTATTCAACCTCAATTACTATGTTACTATGACTGTAGCTGACAGAAACATCTGTCCAGTTCCCTTTTAACCCAACCACTTCCTCATAGCACCACCTCTTAGCCACGCATTAATAACCTAAGATCCTATTGTCTCACTAGCATAGCACATGGCTGGGGTAGAATTTCTGAAAGCACTACCATGGAGGTCATTGCCTTTTAACTCCCCAATCTCCCTTGCTCTTGACTCTACCTACATAATTGGCACCAATATGAACCAAGACTGCAGCATCAATCTACATAATAATCTACACAATCCACCACAGGTCGAGACCTAGCACCAGGCAGGCAACACATTGTTCAGCATGTAGGGTCTTGGCAATAGATTACCCTATCTACCTTTCTTATAATGGAGTCCCCTACCACTACCACCTGCCTTGCCTTCCTAGCACTTGGTTTTGCCCCATTTGTATTTGAGATGCTGGTTCCCTGGTCCTCTATTTAATTACCTAAGATTAAGATTTAGAATTTAGAAGTGACTCTACCCTTCGGTCCCTGGCTACATTTAAAGGGTATCTCCACTCATATTTTCAAGGTTTGGGAATCCAGTTCTATTGAAGAACGGGAGGTAAAGGAGCTCTGCCTTACCTTCCGTTCTTCAATTGAACAAACAAGAGACTGGTGAGCAGTTAAGAAACTTGCTCGCTCGCTCCCCCGGCTCTTAGTCTGACAGGTCCCAACGGACCTTGTCTTCTATGCACATGCGCGATCTATGCGCATAGAAGAGCCTTTACGGCATCTCAAGCCACTCTCTATTGAAATAACGGGAGGTGTACAGGGGGAAGCTGTGCCTTACCTTCCTTTCCTTCAATAACAAACAGAGACCTGCCTTGACGCAGTTAAGAAACTTACCCCCCTCTCCCCTCTCTCCCCGTCGCTTAGTCGACAGTCCCCGATGGGCCTTGTCCTTCCAAGGTCAGGTCCCTCACACATTATCACATCCTCATGACAACCCCCAAACGCAGCTGTCCGGTGAAATTTACGGGCTGTAGCATGAAAGATCTCCCATTCTACGATCCTCTCTGTTTATCTTTAGCATTACCAAGGGCTGATGCAGTGGTAAGGTCAATATATAGATGGGGGAATGGTCCCTGGGTTGGCGGGTCGTGTGTAGCGGTGACCGTACCCAGAGCCGTAGAGTCACTCTTTTAATCAGCTAATATTAAATCCATTAAAGTCACAGAAGTGGATATGTTATGGCCCGTAATGGATTTACTACACAGTAATTCTATCCCACGCAAGCGCCTTCTCCTGCGTACATAATTGTAATTTCAGTCTCTCGCATATACCAAGCTCCCCCATCCATGTAATATTAAGTGCCCTTCTCTGAACCCGTTCCATTTCCAAAATTTCTTACGGTCACTTCAGTTTCCCCACAATCACAAATCATTACTTGATAGGTGATTGTAATAAAGTGCTTAGATTTTAAGCTTCGGGGTCTGTTGATGGAATTGAGTGTAAATTATGGTAAAGCACTAGGAAATGTAGCGCTATATAAGAAATAACTCATAGCATACATAAACACATACAAGATGTCCTTTTGTTACACAGGATTCCAAAACTGCACCTGATATTCCAAATGCTGGCCTTAACCCTGCTGTTGTACAAGGAGGGAGAATATACATTTTCTCTCGTGATCTTCCCTCTTTATACAAGGACATTACCATGCTGCTTGGCTGTGTGCGCCTGGCATGCTTGTAATTTGTTTGTTATTCCACCAACAGAGATACAATTAAAATTAGAAGCCCGTGCCTGGCTACCCCGGTATGCGGAGCTCACCCCCTTATAATTTTCCACTATATAATTCCACTTAAAAAGGCAACAACTCACACCTGATTACAGACAAGGTCACCTAGAATATTACCCCCAGTTCTATACATGTGGCAGGAGCAATGCCTTAGTACCATCAGGGATTTGGAAGTATTATCATCAGCAAGTCTCTGTGTTTGCAGACAATACAAAATTTTCACACCTAAAAGCTACACATGTATGTGGCAAACTGATACAGGTTATAGGAGCTAATACCTATAAAGGCTCTAGTTATTCATCTGTTTTGGTGATACTTAAAGGTATCTCCACTCATAATTTCCAACCGTGGTGTTAGGCCATTCATGTTTATTGAGACGGGACGGTAGGGAGCAGCTCCTTAAGAAGACAGCGAAAAAAACAAAAGTGTAAAGAGAGAAGAGAAGGAAGAGAGAGCAGGAAGAAAAAGCAAGAGCAAGAGAGAGAGAAAAAAAGAGAAAAAAGAGAGAGAAGAAACGAGAAAAGAAAGAGACCGCCGAGGGGGGGAGAAAATGGAGGGGGGGGTCAAGGGGAGTATATTCTAATAGCAATACATAATGAGAAGGGTCTATGTGAAGGGCACCAGACAGAATGTCCTTTATGTCGATTACTTCGAATGTATGTGAAAAATAGCTCAAGGTTTGTTTTATGAGGAAGAAGGATCGAGAGTCCTCTGGAGATGGAGAGAGAGTAGATGTGTCTAATTAGACGTTGATGCTGTCCAGCCACATCAGCCTATATTTGGACCTCATCGGCTGGTATAGGTACTGGGAGGCAGGTACCGCAGCCATTCGGTGTCTTCCTGAGAGGTCCCGAGCCGCTCCAGTCAAGTTGCCGTGCGGTGCAGCTGGGAGTAGAATCATGCTAGTTCTGTTGTTTATTTTGGGGTGAGTTTAGACCCTGACATTCCAGGGTCACCAGTTTAGGAGTGGGAGCACCTATCTCTAGCCGCGATACCCCCACACATTCTCACCAGCATTTCTATCTAATTTTTGTGGAAAATAGGGGAAGGGTGGGAAGGAAGAGTGAGAGAGGGAGAATGAGAAGACCCCATCCGAGAAAAGGTGAAAGAGAAGAAGAAAACATAATAAAAGGACATCCAGACATTTTTTAATAGTGTCATTAAAACAGCTACACCTGTGGCCACCTGACCCCCAACACCTTTTACTTTATGGAAAGCCAGACGAGACGAAGAAGCAGAGAACATTAAAGTTATTAATTTTACTAACAGGCTCAGAGTACTAGGCTAGTATGGTAGGGGTAGGTATTGCACCCTGGCCGTATTCTGCGGGACTTTGGACCGGCCAGACGGAGAGTTAGGAGCTGCGGTACAACGAAAGTAGGTCCTCCCAAGTGAACGGCACACATATGATGACAGCATATCGTCTCCAAGGAAATGCAATGTGTCTATTGTGAGACTACTGAATATCTGGGGCTCTAGTGAGTATACCAAACTGTTGCTGTATGTATGAGACCTATTACTCACAGGGAGTTTTTTGAATAGGGTTGGGAGAACACTGGGCAAGGAAAATGGTGGCTTAAGCTTGGGTTACAAGACCGTTGACAGACGACAGCACAGATCTGCCAACAGCCCGTCAGTTTTATCAAGACCATAAGGAAAAAATACAAAGTCCGAAGCCTTCTTCCTAATGCACAGCCTCGGAACTGGGTTTCCCACGACCATGGGGCCGATCGCTCTATTGGGAAAAAGACTACCGAAGGAACCAAGGGACAATATTATGTTTTTCCTGAACGACAGGGAGGCCGACATGGAGAAAGGTGGACCAAGGGAACAGAGACTTGTATTGGGCCGCAAGAGATAAGGCCACCTACAGCAAAATGGGATTAATGCCCTAGTTACCGTGGGAGTCCACCATGGTATCGAGGGGATTATACATCGATGATGACCGCCCCTGACCTAGCTTCAGTGTAGCGTTTAGGTCGAGTAAGAAAACTTGACCAGTCCAGGTACGCCGTCCAACCAAGATGCTGACAATTTACCTCCAAATAGATCATGATATTGGAGTGTACCAAGTGCTACACGACCATAGGATGCCTTTCTTTCCAAGAATGTGGTCTGTAGTAATAGTGTCTGGAAGTCCACGGGGCCCAGACATACAATTGGGTTGTATGGAACACAGGTAATATAATTGTAGCCCCCCCATGACTTCCCAGACCAGCGTGTTAGGCATTATGTGGCATTTGCCAACACATGTAACACAGGATTAATTCGGATACAGAGTACAGAAGGTGTTAAGATCTATCGATTAGGATACTAAACTGAATCTGCTGATAGTTTCACTTTAATTACTTCCCGCCTTCGGATATGTGGCATTGTTGCTACTGTTTTAATGTATGTTTTGAGTTTCTTAGATTAGGGCAGTATTAGCAAAGCAGCCTTTGCAGCAATGTAACACATCTGCCACCTTCCAGTATCTCCCTGACCAAACATATTGAGTGCCTACAGAGTGATTGCAGTTAATTGAAACTTCCCCGCCATCTCGCTCCCACGGCGTTAGTATATATATAGATATAGAGAGTAGGATCATGGGAGGTGGATACAGGGTGATTTAGTCAGTCACACACATTGTGACTCTTTAGTTAAAGAGTCGATATTTACTGAATGACTTTTTAATAAAATGGTTGTTATTTACTTACTGATAATATTTAATTAATGTGACTCCATTGGGAACATTAACAAAATGATATTAACATCAGTATCTTTCTTCTAAACAAATCTGTCCTTAGGTGTATCTGTCCATAGCGATAATGAACCTTTATATTAACCAGGATGTCTATGGTCTGGTATTAAATGGCCTAATTACATTCCTTTCATAGCCGAGTTATATAAAAATCCATTAGACAAATGTGTCATGTTCAAGGAGGGGAATTGGGGTCCCTGGTGATTCTCATTAAACATTGTAAAGGGCTAGAAATAGCCCCCAATGGGATTGATATAAAACCCAACATTTAAATCTCTAAAGCCCAGTTTGGTATTGATACTACACAGTCCCTACACTGGTAGATGGTACAAGATTGTATGGATATTACTATATCCTGATTGGGACGTACTGATCAATGTCACCATCTTGTACCATCTTAACCAGAACATTTCCTGACTGTTCCAATCAGCATTTGTGTAATAGACTGCCCAGGGTTACCCAGCAATCTATTGAATGGCAGCCATACATGGGTCAATTTGGCTTTACAGTTTATTTCACTCAATTCCACGGTTTGAGGTTCAACCCATTTACGCTGGGTACACACCATTTAATGGTTGGGTTCAACCAACCGATATTTCCAAGTTTTAATAAATTGGCCCAAAAGATCAGAAATTATTTTAAGATTAGCCATGACCAATGTCGGTTGCCCAATTGTCTGAATGAGATAAACAGTATAAACAGTAATTGGATGTGTCAGTAAATTGTGGCCACAGGATGAGTTACAGCAATCTGTCCGTCATAGCTTATTTTGCCAGGATTGACAGTGATTGGTGTGACTGCTGGTTAGAGATGGACTAGAACTACCTGTATCAATAATCCCAGTATGTTATACCTGTATCAATAATCCCAGTATGTTATACCTGTATCAATAATCCCAGTATGTTATACCTGTATCAATAATCCCAGTATGTTATACCTGTATCAATAATCCCAGTATGTTTTACCTGTATCAATAATCCCAGTATGTTTTACCTATATTAATAATCCCAGTATGTTATACCTGTATCAATAATCCCAGTATGTCATACCTGTATCAATAATCCCAGTATGTCATACTTGTATCAATAATCCCAATATGTTATACCTGTATCAATAATCCCAGTATGTTATACCTGTATCAATAATCCCAGTATGTTATACCTGTATCAATAATCCCAGTATGTCATACCTGTATCAATAATCCCAGTATGTTATACCTGTATCAATAATCCCAGTATGTTTTACCTGTATCAATAATCCCAGTATGTTTTACCTGTATCAATAATCCCAGTATGTTTTACCTGTATCAATAATCCCAGTATGTTTTACCTGTATCAATAATCCCAGTATGTTTTACCTGTATCAATAATCCCAGTATGTTTTACCTGTATCAATAATCCCAGTATGTTTTAAGAGAAGAAATACAGGAAAGAGCAAAGGGATTTCAATATTAAGAGAAGGATTTTGTAGATAATGCAATGTTTAATGGGAAGCCTGGTAGATGTGCTGCACAGAGGAGGTTTCATTTCCCAATTGTTAGAGAGACAATGCGTGTGGCAGAGTTTAGTATGCAGGGTTGGACTGGCTCACAGGGCTACCAGGGAATCCCCCGGTGGGCCCACAGCCCAGTCACCCAAGAAAACAGAGAAAACTGCTAAAATTTAAATACAGAGCAACAGGGACAGTAAGGAATGTATTATAATAAACAATAGGAGCCAGTAGGAGTAAGATAGATATGGAAATAAGTAATAATAGAGAAATGAAATGTAAACTGGGTCCCTAAACTCATCCAGGTAGGCCCCTGGTCTCTGATTTCCTGGTGGGCCCCCAACAGTCCAGTCCGACACTGTAAGTATGGACTGAAGGTTAGAAAGATAGGAAGCAGGAAGACCAGAAGGCAGAAGGTTGCAATAGCCCAGGCGTGATAGGATGAGAGCATGGATAAGCATAACAGTAGTTAGAAAAAAGCGGCAGATTTTAGCAACATAGTTATTGTGATTAGAAAAGGAGATAGAAGAATTAATAATAACCCCCAAGTAAGATGTCTACTGAATAGGATAAATGGGGGCGTAGTATACAGAAATGAAAAAAAGGTGGGATAGGACCAGGTTTAGGTGGGAAAATGATTAGTTTAGTTTTAGTTAGGTTTAATTTGAGGCATCGGTGCACCATCCACGAGGAGACAGCACGGAGACAGTCAGAGATGTGTGATTGGGTGTCAGGACTGAGCATGAGAGTGGGAAAATATATTTGAGTATCACCAGCCTACAGATGGTAGTTAAAACCAAATGAGCTGATGACTTCTCCCAGGGAAATAGAGGGAGAACAACAGGGGCCCATGAACAGAATAAAGAATTTAATTTAAGACCTTTGGTTTAAAGTTTTTAATATGTATCTATTGTTTTTAATTAAGATGGTATCAGGGAGCTTCAATAAAAGTTCTTATCATTTAAAATGGTGCTAATTTTGCCCCAACCAATCAGAACTTATGTAACATTTGAAAGCTAACATCTGATTGGTTGGAGCAAAATTAGCAACATTTTAAACGATAAGAACTTTTATTGAATAACCCCCTATGTTTTTAATTTTAGATACGTTTCAAGTTAGCCTCTAGAGGGCACTAGCCACACATGGATAAAAAGAGACAAATGTTAATGTTTTTGTTGGCTTGACAAAGGATCAATTTAATCTGAAACATTGCATTTCTTTGCTGTCTGTAAAAAAATAGCCTGGGGAACATGTCACTATCACCAAAACTTTTTTAAACACGAGTGGGCAATTGTCGGGTTTTGTGCAAGCTACATTCGAGGGTTACGGCCAATTGGAAGGTTACCGAACGATACTTTCGAGGGTTTCCGAAAATAGAACCATAAATTTGAGGGTTACCGAAATTGAACAATGCTTTCAAGGATTATTGAAAACGAACGATACTTTTGATGGTTAGCAAACAATACATTCTAGGGTTAGAGAAAAGGATCCGTACATTTAAATGTTACTGAAAACGAACAATACTTCTGAGGATTACCGAAAATCGAAGGCTACATTGGAGGGTTAGTGAACCATACATTCTAGGGTTAGCAAAAGCGATCCGTACATTCGAGGGTTACTGAAAACAAATGACACATTTGAAGGTTAGTAAACAATACATTCGAGGTTTAGCGAACGGCCCGGAAATTGATAATTATCGAATTTAGGATAATTATAGAAAATACAGCTGTGAGTCCGTAAAGTCCGAGAAATCTGTGTTCGAGATAGTTTGAGAAGTCCGAGTCCATTTCGACTTGTTAAGTTCAACTCAAACTCAGGTTTAAGTTCTAGTCCATCTCTATTAGTGATAAGAGGCTTTTGACTGGGTCACGGGACTTAAAGATTCAAGAGCAGTAGAAGGGGTTGATGGTAAAAGAATCTGAGAGCTATGGTGAGGGTTGGGAATCAATCTGAGAGCTATGGAGAAACGGTGCTTAGGCTCACGACTCTGAGGCGAGTGGATGGTAAGGGGGCGGTACCATAGGATTCATCTGAGAGCTGGGAGGGTGGGAATCAATATGAGAAGTATGGTAAGGGTTGGGAATCAATCGGAGAGCTTATGGTGAGGGTTGGGAATCAATCTGAGAGCTATGGTGAGGGTTTGGGGGGAATCAATATGAGAGCTATGGTAAGGGTTGGGAATCAATCTATGAGAGGCTATGGTGAGGGTGGGAATCAATCTGAGAGCTATGGTGAGGGTTGGGAATCCAATTAGAGCTTGATGTAGGGTTGGGAATCAATCTGGAGAGCTATGGTAGGGTTGGGAATCAATCTGAGAGCTATGGTGAGGGTTGGGAATCAATCTGAGAGCTATGGTGAGGGTGGGTAAATCAACTGAGAGCTTATGGGTTAAGGGGTTGGGAATCAATCTGAGAGCTATGGTGAGGGTTGGGAATCAATTGAGAGCTATGGTGAGGGTGGGAATCAATCTGAGAGCTATGGTGTGAGGGTTGGGAATCAATCTGAGAGCTATGGTGAGGGTTGGGAATCATCTGAGAGCTATGGTGAGGTTGGGAATCAAACTGAGAGCTATGGGAGGTTGGGAATCAATCTGAGAGCTTATGGTGAGGGTTGGGAATCAATCTGAGAGGCTATGGTGAGGGTTGGGATCAAACTGAGAGCTATGGGAGGGTTGGGATCAATCTGAGAGCTATGGTGAGGGTTGGGAATCAATCTGAGAACTATGGTGAGGGTTGGGAATCAATCTGAGAGCTATGGTGAGGGTTGGGAATCAATCTGAGAGCTATGGGGAGGGTTGGGAATCAATCTGAGAGCTATGGTGAGGGTTGGGAATCAATCTGAGAGCTATGGTAAGGGTTGGAAATCAATCTGAGAGCTATGGTGAGGGTTGGAATCAATCTGAGAGCTTGGGTAGGGTTGGGAATCAATCTGGAGCTATGGTGAGGGTTGGGAATCAATCTGAGAGCTATGGTGAGGGTTGGGAATCAATCTGAGAGCTAGGTGAAGGGTTGGGAATCAATCGGACGAGTATGGTGAGGGTTGGGAATCAACTGAGAGCTATGGTGAGGGAATCATTGGAGAGTCATTAGGTAGCGGGCTATGAAGCTGCAGGATGAGTTGGGAATCAATCTGAGAGCTATGGTGAGGGTTGGGAATCAATCTGAGAGCTATGGTGAGGGTTGGGAATCAATCTGAGAGATATGGTGAGGGTTGGGAATCAATCTGAGAGCTATGGTGAGGGTTGGGAAATCAATCTGAGAGCTATGGTGAGGGTTGGGAATCAATCATTGAGAGCTTTATGGTGAGGGTTGGGAGGGAATCAATCTGAGAGCTATGGGTGAGGGTTGGGAATCAATCTGAGAGCTTATGGTGAGGGTTGGGATCAATCTGAGAGCTATGGTGAGGGTTGGGAATCAATCGAGAGGTATGAGGGGTTGGGAATCAATCTGAGAGCTATGGTGAGGGTTGGGAGGAAGCAATCTGAGAGCTATGGTGAGGGTTGGGAATCAATGCTTGAGAGAGCTATGGTGAGGGTTGGGAATCAATTGAGAGCTATGGTAGGGGGTTGGGAAATCAATCTGAGAGCTTATGGTGAGGGTTGGGAATCAATCTGAGACTATGGTGAGGGTTGGAGGGGAATCAAATCTGAGAGCTATGGGGTAGGGTTGGAATCAATCTGAGAGCATTATGGTGAGGGTGGGAATCAATCTGAGAGCTATGGTGAGGGTTGGGAATCAATCTGAGAGCTATGGTGGGGTTGGGAATCAATCTGAGAGCTATGGTGAAGAGAGGTTGGGAATCAATCTGAGAGCTATGGTAGGGTTGGGAATCAATCTGAGAGCTATGGTAGGGTTGGGAATCAATCTGAGAGCTATGGTGAGGGGTGGAATCAATCTGAGACTATGGTGAGGGTTGGGAATCAATCGAGAGCTATGGTGAGGGTGGGAATCAATCTGAGAGTATGGTGAGGGTTTGGGAATCAATCTGAGAGCTATGGTGAAGGGTGGGATCAATCTGAGAGCTATGGTAGGGTTGGGAATCAATATGAGAGCTATGGTGAGGGTGGAATCAATCTGAGAGCTATGGTGAGGGTTGGGAAATCAATTGAGAGCTTATGGTGAGGGTGGGAATCAATTGAGAGCTATGGTGAGGGTGGGAACAATCTGAGAGGTATGGAGGGTTGGGAATCAATCTGAGAGCTATGGTGAGGGTTGGGAATCAATCTGAGAGCTTATGGTAGGGTTGGAATCAATCTGAGAGCTATGGTGAGGGTTGGGAATCAATTATGAGAGCTATGGTGAGGGGTAGGAATCAATTCTGAGAGCTATGGTGAGGGTTGGGAATCAAATCTGAGAGCTATGGGGTAAGGGTTGGGAATCAATCTGAGAGCTATGGTGAGGGTTGGGAATCATCTGAGAGCTATAAGGTTTGGGTTGGGAATCAATCTGAGAAGCTATGGTGAGGGTTGGGAATCAATCTGAGAGCTATGGGAGGGTTGGGACTCAATAGGGTTGGGAATCAATCTGAGAGCTATGGTGAGGGTTGGAATCATCTGAGAGCTTATGTATGGTTGAGGGGTGGGAATCAATTGAGAGCTATGGTGAGGGTTGGGAATCAATCTGAGAGCTATGGTAAGGGTTGGGAATCAATCTGAGAGCTATGGTGAGGGTTGGGAATCAATCTGAAGAGCTATTATGGTGAGGGTTGGAATCAATCTGAGAGCTATGGTGAGGGTTGGGAATCAATTGAGAGCTTGGTAAAGGGTTGGGGAATCAATCTGAGAGCTATGGTTGAGGGTTGGGAATCAATCTGAGAGCTATGGTGAGGGTTGGGAATCAATCTGAGAGCTATGGTGAGGGTTGGGAATCAATCTGAGAGCTATGGTGAGGGTTAGGAATCAATCTGAGAGCTAGGTGAGGGTTGGGAATCAATCTGAGAGCTATGGTGAGGGTTGGAAATCAATCTGAGAGCTATGGTGAGGGTTGGGAATCAATGAGAGCTATGGTGAGGGTGGGAATCAACTGCTAGAAAGTTGTATAACGGTATACCTTTTTGGTAACTAAGATAACCATAGCAAGCTTTCAGAACATTCTAGTTCCTAAAAGTGGTATAAAGGTGACACCCTTCATTGGTAACTAAGATAGTATAGCAACCTTTCAAAACATTTCTAGTTCCTATAAGTGTATAAAGGTGACACCTTCATTGGTAACTAAGATAGTCATAGCAAGCTTTCAGAACATTCTAGTTCCTATAAAGTGGTTAAGTGAACCTTCATTGGTAACTAAGATAACCACATTAGCAAGCTGTCAGAACATTCTAGTTCCTATAAAGTGGTATAAGGTGTACACCTTCATTGGTAACTAAGATAATCATAGCAAGCTTCATAACATTCTAGTTCCTATAAAGTGGTATAGGTGACACCTTCATTGGTAACAAGATAGTCCTAGCAGCTTTCAAACACATTCTAGTTTCTATAAAGGTGTATAAAGTGTGACCACCTTCCATTGGTAACAAGAAATCATAGCAGGCTGTACAGAACATTCTAGTTTCAAAAATTGGTATTAAGTGACACCTTCATTGGTACCTAAGATATCAAAGCGAGCTTTCAGAACATTCTATTTCCTTAAATTGTATAAGGGTGACACCTCATTGGTACCTAAGATAGTCATAGCAAGCTTTCAGAACATTCTAGTTCCTATAAGTGTTATAAAGGTACACCTCATTGGTAACTGATACCATAGCAAGCTGTCATAACATTCTAGTTCCTATAAGTGTATTAAGGTGACACCTTCAATTGTAACTAAGAAATCATAGCACTTTCAGAACATTCTATTCCTATAAAGTGGTATAAGGTTACACCTTCATTGGTAACTAAGATAGTCATAGCAGCTTTCAGAAACATTCTAGTTTCCTATAAAGTGTAAAAAAGGTGACACCTTCATTGCGGTAACTAGATAATCATAGCACGTGTCGAACATTCTAGTTCCTATAAAGTGTATTAAGGTGACACCTTCTTGGTAACTAAGATAATCATAGCGAGCTTTCAGAACATTCTAGTTCCATAAAGTGGTATAAAGGTGCACCTCATTGTAACTAAGATAAATCCATAGCAAGCTTTCAGAACATTTAGTTCCTATAAGTGGTATTAAAGGTGACACCTTCATTGGTAACTAAGATAGTCTATCATAGCTTTCAGAACATTCTAGTTCCTATAAAGTGGTATAAAGGTGCACACCTTCATTGGTAAACTAAGATAATCATAACAAGCTTTCAGAACATTCTAGTCCTATAAATGGTATAAAGGTGATACCTTCTTGGTAACTAAGATAATCATCACAAGCTCAGAACTTCGATTTCCTATAAGTGTTATAAGGTGACCCTTCATTGGTACTAAGAAATCATAAGCAAGCTTTCAGAACATTCTAGTCCTATAAGTGGTATAAAGGTGACACCTTCATTGGTAACTCAGATAAACATAGCAGCTGTCAAACATTCTAGTCCTATAAAGTTGTATAAAGGTGACACCTTCATTGGTAACTAGATAATCATAGCAAGCTTTCAGAACATTCTAGTTCCTAAAGTGGTAAAAGGTGATACCTTCATTGGCTAACTAAGATAATCATAGCAAGCTTTCAGAACATTCTAGTTCCTATAAGTGGTATAAAGGTGACACCTTCATTGGTAACTAAGATAATCATGCAAGCTTTCAGAACATTCTAGTTACTATAAGTGGTTAAAGGTGACACCTTCATTGGTAACTAAGATAATCATAGCAAGCTTTCTGAACATTCTAGTCCTAAAAGTGGTATAACGGTTACACCTTCATTGATACTCAAGATAATCATAGCAAGCTTTCAAGAACATTCTAGTTTCCTATAAAGTGTATAAAGGTGAACACCTTCATTGGTAACTAAGATAATCATAGCAACTTTCGACATTCTAGTTCCATAAAGTGGTATAAGTGACACCTTCATTGGTACTAAGATAATCATAGCAAGCTTTCAGAACATTCTAGTTCCTATAAAGTGGTATAAAGTTGACTACCTTCATTGGTAACTAGATAATCTATCAAGCTTTCAGAACATTCTAGTTCCTATACAAGTGGTAAAGGTGATACCTTCATGGTAACTAAGATTAACCATAGCAAGCTTTCAGAACTTATCTAGTTCCTTCAAGTGGTATAAAGGTGACACCTCATGGTAACTAATAATCATAGCAGCTCTTTCAGAACATTCTAGTTCCTATATTGGTATAAAGTGTGACACCTTCATTGGTAACTAGATCAATCATAACAAGCTTTCAGAACATTCTAGTTCCTATAAAGTGGTATAAAGTGACACCTTCAATTGGTAACTAAGATAATCATAGCACTTTCAGAACATTCTAGTTCCTATAATGTGGTATAAAGGTTGACACCTTCATTGGAACTAAGATAATCATAACAGCTTTCAGAACATTCTATTTCCTAAAGTGGTTATAAAGGTGACACCCTTCATTGGTAACTAAGATATCATAGCACTTTCAACCATTCTATTTCTATAAAGTGGTATAAGGTGACACCTTCTTGTAACTAAGATAATCATAACAGCTTTTAGAACATTCTAGTTCCTAGAAGTGGTATAAAGGTGACACCTTCATTGGTAACTACGATGTCATAAGCAGCTTTCAGAACATTAGTTCCTATAAAGTGGTATAAAGGTGAATACCTGCATGGTTAACTAGATAGCATAGACATCTTTCAGAACATTCTGTTCCTATAAAGTTGTATAGAAGGTGACACCTTCATTGGTAACTAAGATAATCATAACAAGCTTCAGACACATTCTAGTTCCTATAATAGTGTATAAAGGTGACACCTTCATTTGGTACTAAGATAATCATAGCAACAACTTCAGACATTCTAGTTCCTATAAAGTGGTATAAAGGTGACACCTTCATTGGTAACTAAGATAATCAAGCAGCTTTCAGAACATCCTAGTTCCTATAAGTGGTATAAGGTGACACCTTCACTTGGTAACTAAGATAGTCATAACAAGCTTCAGAACATTCTAGTTCCTATAAAGTGGGTATAAAGGTGATACCTTCATTGGTAACTAATAATCATAGCAAGCTTTCAGAACATTCTAGTTCCTATAAAGTGGTATAAGTGACCTTCATTGTACCTAAGATACAATGCAAGCTTTCAGAACATTCTAGTTCCTTTTCAGTGATTACAATGAAGTTGTGTGCTGTCTGATATATATACAATATTAAACTGGGTACACACGACGATGGATATTTTTGTCCGATCGACTGATACCTTCTGGTATCGGTCGATCGGACCGAAAATTATCGCTCCAATGTCTCCCATGTCGGACCAACCGTTCATCCAAATCGGACGAAAGGGACGATCGGACATGGTGAAAACCTCGTCGACTTGCAGTCCTCTATGGACGCACGATCGGTCGTGGTAACTATCGGAACGCAGCTGCTTTTGACGCTACCGACATCCTTCCTCCTGGCCGACCGGTCGAAGTATCGAACATCCGGTCAGGAGAAAAATTGCTAGGTGTGTAATTAGCTTTAGGCTCATAGTTCAAATAACCAGAAAAAGAATATCAGGGTGAAGTGGTACAAAGTCATATAAAGGGTCTGCAAGGGACAGACAGATCAAGGTACAAATACTGTGGATGAAAGTGGCTATATAAATAGTGGTATTATTCTGACATATAAATTAAAAGAATTCCATGTAATTAACTGTCCCATGTCTCTACGAATGTTTGTATTCTCTGTCTTGGTACAACGTGCTGTGACGGGATGTGCGGACGTCTCATATGCAGGATGACTTTCTTTCCATTACAAGTTTGTGGTACAATATCTCAACACCGCACTGTCAGGAGCCAAAAAATACTTAGAGCTTATATAATAACAAATCAAACCCCCACCCCCTGTTCTCCATCTTTATCTCCCTTCTCCGTCCCTCGCCCACTGACTCTCTCCACACTCACCCCAAGACTTTATTGAACTTCCTCAAATAAAATTAATCCACCAGAAGCAGAGAGCTATGGTGAGGGTTGGGAATCAATCTGAGAGCTATGGTGAGGATTGGGAATCAATCTGAGAGCTATGGTGAGGGTTGGGAATCAATCTGAGAGCTATGGTGAGGGTTAGGAATCTGCTTATGGATGGATCTATTTTATTTATGAAGTAGTCAATAAAGTCTTGGGGTGAGTGTGGAGAGAGTCAGTGGGCGAGGGACGGAGAAGGGAGATAAAGATGGAGAACAGGTGGTGTGGGTTTGATTTGTTATTATTTATAAGCGTCTTATAGTATTTTTGTTTTGCTCCTGACAGTGCGGTGTTGAGATATTGTACCACAAACTTGTAATGGAGAAAGTCATCCTGCATATGAGACGTCCGCCACATCCGCTCAGCAGCACGTGTGCACCAAGACAGGAATACAAACATCTGTAGAGACATTGGGACAGTTAATTACATGGAATTCCTTTTAATTTATATGTCAGTAACTTACCACTATTTATATCAGCCACTTTCATCCACAGTATCTTGTACCTTATCTGTCTGTCCCTTGCAGACCCCTTTATATGACTTTGTTACCACCTTCCACCCTGATATTCCTTTTTCTGGTTATTTGAACTATGAGCCTAAAGCTAATTACACACCTAGCAATTTTTCCTCCTGACCGGATGTTCGATACTTTCGACCGGTCGGCCAGGAGGAAGGAATGTCGGTCGCGTCAAAAGCAGCTGCGTCCGATAGTTACCACGACCGATCGTGCGGTCCATAGAGGACTGCAAGATCGGACGAGGTTTTCCACCATGTCCGATCGTCCTTTCGTCCGATTTGGATGAACGGTTGGTCAGACATGGGAGCATTTGGATGCGATAATTTCGGTCCGATCGACCGATACACTGAAGTATCAGTCGATCGGACCAAAATATCTCATCGTGTGTACCCAGTTTAATATTGTATATATATCAGAAAGCACCACAACTTCATTGTAATCAGCTTGAAAAAGGAACTAGAATGTTCTGAAAGCTTGCTATGATTATCTTAGTTACCAATGAAGGTATCACCTTTATACCACTTTATAGGAACTAGAATGTTCTGAAAGCTTG
>JAACNH010002018.1:2646-26143 GCA_019447015.1 Hymenochirus boettgeri
GCGTATTGGTATAATAGACATTTTACTCACATATTCGATATTTACTCGCCTATTGGTATAATAGACATTTTACTCACATATTCGATAATTCGATATTTACTCACGTATTGGTATAAAAGACATTTTACTCACATATTCGATAATTCGATATTTACCCGCGTATTGGTATAATAGACATTTTACTCACATATTCGATAATTCGATATTTACTCGCGTATTGGTATAATAGACATTTTACTCACATATTTCATAATTCGATATTTACTCGCGTATTGGTATAATAGACATTTTATTTGCATATTCGATAATTCGATATTTACTCGCGTATTGGTATAATAGACATTTTACTCACGGATTCGATAACTGTCTGGAAAGCTGGCTGGTGGACTGTCTGGAAAGCTGGCTGGTGGACTGTCTGGAAAGCTGGCTGGTGGACTGTCTGGAAAGCTGGCTGGTGGACAGACTGGAAAGCTGGCTGGTGGACAGACTGGAAAGCTGGCTGGTGGACTGTCTGGAAATCTGTCTGGTGGACAGACTGGAAAGCTGGCTGGTGGACTGTCTGGAAATCTGTCTGGTGGACAGACTGGAAAGCTGGCTGGAGGACTGTCTGGATATCTGGCTGGTGGAGAGGCTGGAAAGCTGGCTGGTGTACAGACTGGAAAGCTGGCTTGTGGACAGACTGAAAAGCTGGCTGGTGGACTGTCTGGAAATCTGGCTGGTGGACAGACTGGAAAGCTTGCTGGTGGACTGTCTGGAAAGCTGGCTGGTGGACTGTCTGGAAAGCTGGCTGGTGGACTGTCTGGAAAGCTGGCTGGTGGACTGTCTGGAAAGCTGGCTGGTGGACTGACTGGAAAGCTGGCTGGTGGACAGACTGGAAAGCTGGCTGGTGGACTGTCTGGTAATCTGGCTGGTGGACAGACTGGAAAACTGGCTGGTGGACTGTCTGGAAATCTGGCTGGTGGACAGACTGGAAAGCTGGCTGGTGGACTGTCTGGAAAGCTGGCTGGTGGACTGTCTGGAAATCTGGCTGGTGGAGAGGCTGGAAAGCTGGCTGGTGGAGAGGCTGGAAAGCTGGCTGGTGGACTGTCAGGAGCTCAGTATGACAGTCCCTATTCATACTGTGTGTCTATTAGTGAAATCAGCTAAATTGTGGGCATGTGTACTTTAACCCTTTTACGCAATTTGCTATTATTGACACTTTAAAGTTTTTTTTAAATCATTGGAGCTTTTAAGTTTCCACTGCCAAACATTTCTACCTGCGAACAGTTTAGTGATAAAGTTCAGCAGATATTGTGAGAAATTATCCGTCTGAAAGGAGTTTGGGATCAGTTTCCCTAAACAGACAAGTGCTGTTTCCCATGGTTGTCCTTATCTGCTTCGAGGCCCCAATGGAATTTCTCTACTATTCACTGTGAGTTGCGAGGGCCCTTAAGTAACAAATCAGGTTTGGAATGTGTTCTGTATCTTGCAAATGGATCTGCCAGCAATAAATTCTATTCCACAAAGTGTTGGGCAGAGTTCTCGTGAGGCTGAAAGTGTTTAGACTTGTCTCACCGAAGAGCCACGTCATCCAAGCAAAAGGCAAGTTGCAAATATTTCATGTTCCGAGGGAGATTTTTCATTTAGCCTAAAGGGAACATCCTTGCTAGGTTTCCTTTGCTGGAACTTGTTTGAGAAGATGGATTGGCAAAGGTTTGTGGAAATGGGAAAGAATAACTGAACCTCGATTCCTTGTGTACATGGATTTGTCTCACAATGAAGAATAAATAAAGGTTGAGGGGGTTGGGACATCTTTGTAGGACCTAGAGAGGAGTCAAGTCTATATCAATGGACCTCAACTCTTGGCCATGGGTCATCTATATATACAGTATTGTAGCCAGGGAATTCTGGGTGTTGGACTATTGTAGCCAGGGAATGCTGGGTGTTGGACTATTGTAGCCAGGGAATTCTGGGTGTTGGAGTATTGCAGCCAAGGGAATTCTGGGTGTTGGAGTATTGCATATCCCCGATCGAACATCCATTTCGGCTGATAACGTGCCTACACACGGGCTGATTATCGTCTGAAACGTTCGTTCCTACACACCGTGCGTCACGGGACCCGCTATTGCACGTGTGTAAGAATCTTTACAGTTTTCAACCAAAGTTTAAGTAAATTCCACCCTAGATCCCGCACCCCATTGTTCAAAGCAAACGTAGCATTGTACTTGGGTTTGAAATACATTGGGCAACTTATTTATTTAATTTGGCTTGAAAAAAAACAATCGCTGTTTCCTTCCTCTCCCATTTCTCTGGCAGTTTTACAGCTAGAGACGCAAAGTTTTGGTTCAGACAAGCGGGACACAGAGGGCTAGGCCACACTAGCGCGTTTTTCACGCATTTGCGCACGCGTTTCGTGCTCGCGCTTGCGCCCGTGATTTTCTCTAAAATGGAAATCGCGGGAACGCAAAAATTCCCGCGATTTCCGATGAGCATGCGATTGCGCGTCGGTTCGCATTTTGGTAACGCGTGCGTTCACCATTTTTGGTGCGTTAACGCAGCGTTTCCATGCGAAAACGCATGCGCAAAACGCGAACGCAAACGCACAAGAAAAGGGAACACAATCGCGTGCGATAACGCTCGCAATTTTGTGCGCGAGTCCTGTGCGTTGCAGTGTGACCTCAGCCATAGGGTTCCCCTAGCTAAGAAATCCACGGAAGCGTTTTCCATTTATCTGCAAACTTACAGACATTTGTTGCTGCTAATAGACTTTGATGTGTAAACACGAACATTTCAATGTTTGTAATCAAATCTCAGCCCGAGGGCAGCACACTCCTGGACCAACGACTTAATGAAATGCACCTGGGTCCTGGGCTACCTTACATCACAGTATTGAAAATAAAATGTGTCTGTGGTAGGGAGGTCGGATTGCTAATTCCTACCTCCCAATATCATTTCACCAAGGACCAAAAGCACTTAACTGCCTGGTTAGTGTTCTGGAGCTGTATTAGAGATGGCTCACTAATTCTCCTTTAATGGGGGCGTGTTCTAAATCTGCAGTAACCAATCAGATATTATTAAATATTTTCTAACTGTTGTAGGCAGTAAAAAGTAACCTCTGATTGGTGAAAATAAAATAAATAAACTTGATTGTGTCTGTGTTACAAAATAATGAAACAATAATAGAAATATATATATTGATATTGATATATTGATATTCTTACCCAGGTACACACAACTACTGGTACCCATGCCACATACACATACCTACTGATGCCCCCCTACATCCACCCTAGGTACAAACACCTATTGATGCCCCCCTACTCCCACCCCAGGTACAAACACCTACTGATGCCCCCGGGTACACAGACCTACTGATGCCCTCTACACCCACCCCAGGTAGACAGACCTATTAGACAGTACAGTATGAGGGTATAGCTTATTGTGTGTACAGAACATACCATCTCTGTATATTTATATTTATACATATGGGTGGGAGCTGCCATATTGTTTCCCTTAGACAGTACAGTATGAGGGTATAGCTTATTGTGTGTACAGAACATACCATCTCTGTATATTTATATTTATACATATGGGTGGGAGCTGCCATATTGTTTCCCTTAGACAGTACAGATGAGGGGTATCGATTATTGTAGTACAGAACATTCCTTCTCTGTAGATTTTTTATACATATGGGTGGGAGCTGCCATATTGTTTCCCTTAGACAGTACAGTATGAGGGTATAGCTTATTGTATGTACAGAACATTCCTTCTCTGTATATTTATACATATGGGTGGGAATTTTTATTCATAAAACACTTTACAAAATTACATTCAAAATATTATCAAGACAATTTGCAATACAGAATACAATTCAATTTAATACTACAGACGTTAATGGTGCAGAAGCATCATTTTGTTTTTTTCTGATTCCCCTCCCTGTCTCCCTCTCCATCACCGTATCTCTTAACTTGGACCCCTTTACCTTTCTGCTTTGAGGGGCGACTATCAAGGTCCTTCAACTCATCCTCATCTAGGGATTCCCAGTCCTCCTCTAGGTTTTTCTCTTTCTCTCTCTTTTTTCCTTTCTTCTCTTTTCCTATTTCCCTCTCTCTTTTCCTAATGTTTCCTTTCCCCTTTAACTCTATATCCATATTAACTCTGTCACTGCTGTCTGATCCCAACTCAACTCCCTCTCCACCATCTTTATCTGTCTCCTTCCTCTCCTCAGCCTCCATCCTCTCCAATTCTTCTGCCTCCTCTGAGGAATCTGCCCAGCTTTTCCCACCTGGGATCTCGTACCTATTGGCGGTGGACAACACTGTCGGTTTCTGCTTTACAGCCTTGGTTCTCCTTTTAACCACTTCCCACTCCCCCTCATTGTCTCCCCCAGTATTGACGTCTGAACCTCATCTGCTCCTCTCGCCCCATCTCCCCCGGGGGTCTCTGGCTGTGAAGGATCTTGGGTTGGGGTCAGTTCCTTTTCCAGGGTTGGGCAGGATTTGATGATATTATGCCAGGCCTCGGGGCACCTATTGTGGGAGTGGCCAAGCTGTAGGCACAGATTGCACCTGATCTGGTCACATTCCTTACTGGTGTGACCCAATCCCCCACACATTACACAACGCTGGACGGTGCACATACTCACTAGGTGACGGTTAGAGCCACATTTAAAACACAGGCGTGGTTGCCCAGGGTAATAACACACTCCCCTTTCCCTTCCAATAAAGAAAGACATAGGTAGGTGCCTGGGTACATTATGGGTGACTGACAGTCTCACCTGGACTCTCCATCCCCCCGCCCAGAACCCATCCTCATCATACACTTTGGTGAGTGGGGACAGGACCGAGCGCTGCCTCCTTAGCCAGACCAGGATATCCTCCGGTGGGATGGATTCATTTTTAGTTTCTGGCTTTGTGATTGAAATCACCTGGAAACCTTCCCACATTGAGGATCTTTCCAATTCCCCATATTTACACCAAAACGCCTCCAATCCCTGGGACAGTTTAAAACTCACATCAAACTCCGTCTCTGATTGGCTGATCAGAGCGAATACGTCATTTACCGTGAACCCCATTGACTCCATTAATAAACGCCTGGCAATAAAGCTTCTGTTTGGGGTCTTGTCTTTATCCCCAACCCACCGGATCTTCACCACATTCCTTCTCTTAAACACCTCCCTCCCAGCAATGGTCTCGCCCTCCCTTCCAAACAACCTCCTGGCTCCCCACACATTGGGTCTCTCTTGGGGTCCCCCCTGCACCCCTAAATCTCTCACCACCACCCTCATCCGCACACACATTAGATACATTATTAGGGTCCGTCTGGGCTAAGTCCTCCTCTCCGTGGGTCTTTCCTTCTGGGATGTTCCCGTCTCGGTTTCCAGTCTCTTTTCCATCTTTACCAGACTCCATTTCTTCAGAAAGTTCTTTATTTCTACAAGTCTCTTCCCAGGGTCCAATAACCTCCACCGCCCCTTTAATTTCCTTCTCCACCTCCTCCAACTCCTTGGTTAGGTAATGAAGTTTCCTGATGCTGTTATTTCTCTTATCCGCGCTCTTCCCATTCAATGTGCGGCTCTGTCTCTTCCTTCCTCCTGCTCAGCACGGCCATCGCCTTTAAGGCTTTTTGGATTTCCTCCTGTTCTCCCTGCTGATCACATTGTTTCTTTTCCTCTCTCTCCCCCTCCTCCTTCCATTCAGTCCCAGTGCACTCAGGCTCCTCCCCCATGGAGTTCTCTCCTACCTGCCCCAGCAGGGCCTGGTCCACCTGTTCAGCCATTTCCTTTGCTAGGGAGTCACAGGCCGTCAGTTCACTCAACACTTCCACCTCCTGTGCATCGTTACTACAACCCCCAGCGGTCTCCATGTTACCAGCGTCTGTGCCTCCTACCCCAGCATGGGGAGTCAGCACAACCCCGGAATCTGCCTCTTTCATTATGGCGTCCATGTTCCCCAGCTGGGGAGTCAGCACAGCCCTGGAATCTGCCTCTTTCATTATGGCGTCCATGTTCCCCAGCTGGGGAGTCAGCACAGCCCTGGAATCTGCCTCTTTCATTATGGCGTCCATGTTCCCCAGCTGGGGAGTCAGCACAGCCCTGGAATCTGCCTCTTTCATTATGGCGTCCATGTTCCCCAGCTGGGGAGTCAGCACAACCCTGGAATCTGCCTCTTTCATTATGGCGTCCATGTTCCCCAGCTGGGGGCCTTTCTGTGTTTTACTTTCCACTTTCTTAAATTCTTTCAAAAACTTCCTTTTCTCTTCCTTCTCTTTAGCCTTAGACACAGACGTGTTTGTCCTCACCGTGTGTCTCTCCGACCTCCTTAGGGAGCTCATGGCTTCTTCCCCCTCCACGGCTTCCAAGTCAGTACTGGGCTTCTTCTTACCCATTAACAGGACTCAGGGGGGAGAGGATACAAGGAAATATCCTGCTATACTGGATAATAGGTAAGCAGAATAACGGCACCTTCCCTGGACCCAACAAGGGCCCAGGACTGAAGAAAAACACAAACTTCCAGGAGCTCACTCTCCTTGCTGCTGCTCACATATGGGTGGGAGCTGCCATGTTGTTTCCCTTAGACAGTACAGTATGAGGGTATAGATTATTGTGTGTACAGAACATTCCTTCTCTGTATATTTATACATATGGGTGGGAGCTGCCATATTGTTTCCCTTAGACAGTACAGTATGAGGGTATAGCTTATTGTATGTACAGAACATTCCTTCTCTGTATATTTATACATATGTGTGGGAGCTGCCATATTGTTTCCCTTAGACAGTACAGTATGAGGGTATAGCTTATTGTGTGTACAGAACATTCCTTCTCTGTATGGGAGCTGCCATATTGTTCCCCTTAGACAGTACAGTACGAGGGTATAGCTTATTGTATGTACAGAACATTCCTTCTCTGTATATTTATACATATGGGTGGGAGCTGCCATATTGTTCCCCTTAGACAGTACAGTATGAAGATATAGCTTATTGTATGTACAGAACATTCCTTCTCTGTATATTTATACATATGGGTGGGAGCTGCCATATTGTTCCCCTTAGACAGTACAGTATGAAGATATAGCTTATTGTATGTACAGAACCCCCCCCCCTGCACCCCTAAATCTCTCACCACCACCCTCATCCGCACAACATTAGATACTTATTAGGGTCCGTTCGGGCTAAGTCCTCCTCTCGTGGGTCTTTCCTTCTGGGATGTTTCCCGTCTCGGTTTCCAGTCTCTTTCCATCTTTACCAGACTCCTTTCTTCAGAAAGTTCTTTATTTCACAAGTCTCTTCCCAGGGTCCAATACCTCCACCGCCCCTTATTAATTTCTTCTCCACCTCCTCCAACTCCTGGTTAGGTAATGAAGTTTCCTGATGCTGTTTATTTTCTCTATCCGCCTCTTCCATTCATGTGCGGCTCTGTCTCTTCCTTCCTCCTGCTCAGCACGGCCATCGCCTTTAGGCTTTTTGGATTTCCTCCTGTTCTCCCCTGCTGATCACATTGTTTCTTTTCCTCTCTCTCCCCCCTCCTCCTTCCATTCAGTCCCATGCACTCAGGCTCCTCCCCCATGGAGTTCTCTCCTACCTGCCCCAGCAGGGCCTGGTCCACCTTTTCAGCCATTTCCTGCTAGGGAGCACAGCCGTGTTCACTCAACACTCTCTCACCTCCTGTGCATCGTTACTACAACCCCCACCGGTCTCCATGTACCAGCGTCTGTGCCTCCTACCCCAGCATGGGGAGTCAGCACAACCCCGGAATCTCCGCCTTTCATATGGCGTCCATGTTCCCCAGCTGGGGATTCGCACAGCCCTGGAATCTGCCTCTTTCATTATGGCGTCCATGTTCCCCAGCTGGGGAGTCAGCACAGCCCTGGAATCTGCCCTTTCATTATGGCGTCCATGTTCCCCAGCTGGGAGTCAGCACGCCCTGGAATCTGCCTCTTTCATTATGCGTCCATGTTCCCCAGCTGGGGAGTCAGCACAGCCCTGGAATCTGCCTCTTTCATTATGACGTCCATGTTCCCCAGCTGGGGAGTCGCCCACCCTGGAATCTGCCTCTTTCATTATGCGTCCATGTTCCCCACTGGGGAGTCAGCACAGCCCTGGAATCTGCCTCTTTCATTATGGCGTCCTGTTCCCCAGCTGGGGAGTCAGCACAGCCCTGGAATCTGCCTCTTTCATTATGGCGTCCATGTTCCCCAGCTGGGAGTCAGCACAACCCTGATCTGCCTCTTTCATTATGGCGTCCATGTTCCCCAGCTGGGGGCCTTTCTGTGTTTTACTTTCCACTTTCTTTCTTAAATTCTTTCAAAACTTCCTTTTCTCTCCTTCTCTTTAGCCTTAGACACAGACGTGTTTGTCCTCACGGTGTCTCTCTCCGACCTCCTTAGGAGCTCATGGCTTCTTCCCCCTCCACGCTTCCAAGTCAGTACTGGGCTTCTTCTTACCCATTAACAGGACTCAGGGGGAGAGGATACAAGGAAATATCCTGCTATACTGGATAATAGGTAAGCAGAATAACGCACCTTCCCTGGACCCAACAAGGGCCCAGGACTGAAAAAAACACAAACTTCCAGGAGCTCACTCTCCTTTGCTCTGCTGCACATATGGGTGGGAGCTGCCATGTTGTTTCCCTTAGACATTACAGTATGAGGGTATAGATTATTGTGTGTACAGAACATTCCTTCTCTGTATATTTATTATACATATGGGTGGGAGCTGCCATATTGTTTCCCTTAGACAGTACAGTATGAGGGTATAGCTTATGTGTATACGAACATCTCTTCTCTGTATATTTATACATATGTGTGGGAGCTGCCATATTGTTTCCCTTAGCAGTACAGTATGAGGGTATAGCTTATTGTGTGTACAGAACATTCCTCTCTGTATATTTATATATATATGGTGGGAGCTGCCATATTGTTTCCCTTAGACAGTAATAGATAGGGTAGACTTATTGTGTTCACAACATTCCTTCTCTGTATATTTATTATATATGGGTGGGAGCTGCCATATGGTTCCCTTAGACAGTACAGTATGAGGGTATAGCTTATTGTGGTACAGAACATTCCTTCTCTGTTATGGGAGCTGCCATATTGTTTCCCCTTAGACAGTACAGTACGAGGGTATAGCTTATTGTATGTACAGAACTTCCTTCTCTGTATATTTATACATATGGGGTGGGAGCTGCCTATGGTTCCCCTTAGACGTACAGTATGAGATATAGCTTATTGATGTACAGACATTCCTTCTCTTTATTTTATACATATGGGTGGGAGCTGCCATATTGTTCCCCTTAGACAGTACAGTATGAAGATATAGCTTATTGTATGTACGAACTTTCCTCGCTGTATATTTATACATATGGGTGGGAGCTGCCATATTGTTCCCCTTAGACAGTACAGTATGAAGATATAGCTTATTGTATGTACAGAACATTCCTTCGCTGTATATTTATACATATGGGTGGGAGATGCCATATTGTTTCCCTTAGACAGTACAGTATGAGGGTATAGCTTATTGTATGTACAGAACATTCCTTCTCTGTATATTTATATTTATACATATGGGTGGGAGCTGCCATATTGTTTCCCCTACAGCTAAGGCAATCGATCATTATATTATGACTGTTTGCAGTTCACTATGAGAATTTCACACAGGACAGGGTATGTACAATGGAAAATTCTCCTTTACTGCTAATGGAAAAAAATAATTCATTATCCAATTAATTCAATACAACGTGATTATGTGAACATTTGTTCATGGATAGAGAATTGGTTATTGGATCGCAAACAGAGAGTGGTGGTTAATGGAGCTACATCTATGTGGGTAAAGTTCTAAGTGGGGCCCCTCAGGGTTCTGTACTGGGGCCACTTCTGTTTAATCTGTTTATAAATGACTTAGAAGGGGCATTGAGAGCAAGGTCTCTGTGTTTGCTGATGACACTAAATTATGCAGAGCTTTGGAACTTCCAATGATGTGCAAGTGCTGCAAGCAGACCTAGATAGATTATCAAAATGGGCAGCAGAATGGCAGATGGGATTCAATGTTGATAAATGTAAGGTGATGCATTTGGGATTTAATAATCCCTGTGCCCCCTACACCATAAATAACTCTGTGTTAAGTGCATCTGTAATGGGAAAAGATTTGGGGGTTCTGGTAGATAACAGACTTAGCTGTAGCAAACAATGCCAGGTAGCAACAGCTAGAGCTAACAAGATATTGTCTTGTATAAAGAGGGGAATAGATTCAAGAGAGAAAAATATTATTCTCCCTCTTTACAAGGCACTGGTAAGGCCTCATTTGGAATATGCAGTGCAGTTTTGGAATCCCATATACAAAAGGGACATCTTGGAAATGGAAGCAGTCCAGAGAAGGGCAAATAAATTAATAAGGGGAATGGAGGGGCTTGAATATGCAGGCAGATTAGACAAGTTAGGGCTGTTTACATTGGAGAAGTGACGTTTGCGTGGGGACATGATAACCTTATACAAATATATTAATGGCCCATACAGTGAACTCTCTGGTGAATTGTTCATTAATAGGTCATATCAGAGGACACGTGAACATCCTTTAAGATTACAAGTTTCATCTTTAGCTTAGAAAAGTTTTCTTTAAAGTGAAACTGTGGAACTGTAATTGCAAGTACATTGAATATCTTTATAAGTGATCTGGATAAGTTTCTAAAACAAAAAAAAAATTTGAGAATTACTGGTATTAATACATATATGGTTGACCCAGTGATACTTTCCGATTGCCATTTGGAGTTAGGAAGGAACTTTTTAGCAGTTTTTTCAACTTCTCTGGATCAACTGTTAGGTAGAGTATAAAGGTTGGACTAGATGGATGTATGTCTTTATACAACCTCCAATACTGTGTTACTATGTAACTGTTATACAGACATTATGGGTAGGGTATAAAGGTTGGACTAGATGGACGTATGTCTTTATACAACCTCCAATACTATGTTACTATGTAACTGTTATACAGACATTATGGGTAGGGTATAAAGGTTGGATTAGATGGACGTATGTCTTTATACAACCTCCAATACTATGTTAATATGTAACTGTTATACAGACATTATGGGTAGGGTATAAAGGTTGGACTAGATGGACGTATCTCTTTATTCAACCTCCAATACTATGTTAATATGTAACTGTTATACAGACATTATGGGTAGGGTATAAAGGTTGGACTAGATGGACGTATGTCTTTATTCAACCTCCAATACTATGTTACTATGTAACTGTTATACAGACATTATGGGTAGGGTATAAAGGTTGGACTAGATGGATGTATGTCTTTATACAACCTCCAATACTATGTTACTATGTAACTGTTATACAGACATTATGGGTAGGGTATAAAGTTTGGATTAGATGGACGTATGTCTTTATACAACCTCCAATACTATGTTACTATTTAACTGTTATACAGACATTATGGGTAGGGTATAAAGGTTGGACTTGATGGACGTATGTCTTTATTTAACCTCCAATACTATGTTACTATGTCACTGTTAGACATAATGAGTAGGGTATAAAGGTTGGACTAGATGGACGTATGTCTTTATACAACCTCCAATACTATGTTACTATGCAACTGTTATATAGACATTATGGGTAGGGTATAAAGGTTGGACTAGATGGACGTATGTCTTTATACAACCTCCAATACTATGTTACTATGTAACTGTAATACAGACATTATGGGTACGGTATAAAGGTTGGACTAGATGGATGTATGTCTTTATACAACCTCCAATACTATGTTACAATGTAACTGTTATACAGACATTATGGGTAGGGTATAAAGGTTGGACTACATGGACGTATGTCTTTATACAACCTCCAATACTATGTTACTATGTAACTGTTATACAGACATTATGGGTAGGGTATAAAGGTTGGACTAGATGGACGTATGTCTTTATACAACCTCCAATACTATGTTACTATGTAACTGTTATATAGACATTATGGGTAGGGTATAAATGTTGGACTAGATGGACGTATGTCTTTATACAACCTCTAATACTATGTTACTATGTAACTGTTATATAGACATTATGGGTAGGGTATAAAGGCTGGACTAGATGGACGTATGTCTTTATACAACCTCCAATACTATGTTACTATGTAACCGTTATATAGACATTATGGGTAGGGTATAAAGGTTGGACTAGATGGATGTATGTCTTTATACAACCTCCAATACTATGTTACAATGTAACTGTTATACAGACATTATGGGTAGGGAATAAAGGTTGGACTAGACGGACATATGTCTTTATACAACCTCCAATACTATGTTACTATGTAACTGTTATATAGACATTATGGGTAGGGTATAAAGGTTGGACTAGATGGACGTATGTGTCTTTATACAACCTCCAATACTATGTTACTATGTAACTGTTATACAGACATTATGGGTAGGGTATAAAGGTTGGACTAGATGGACGTATGTCTTTATACAACCTCCAATACTATGTTACTATGTAACGGTTATACAGACATTATGGGTAGGGTATAAAGGTTGGACTAGATGGACGGACGTCTTTATACAACCTCCAATACTATGTTACTATGTAACTGTTATAAAGACATTATGGGTAGGGTATAAAGGTTGGACTAGATGAACGTATGTCTTTATACAACATCCAATACTATGTTACTATGTAACTGTTATACAGACATTATGGGTAGGGTCTAAGTTGGACTAGATGACGTATGTTCTTTATACAACCTCAATACTAGTTACTATGTAACTGTTATACAGACATTATGGGTAGGGATAAAGGTTGGACTAGATGGACGTATGTCTTATACAACCTCCAATACTATGTTACTATGTAACGTTATACAGACATTATGGGTAGGTATAAAGGTTGGACTAGATGGACGAGTCTTTATACAACCTCCAATACTATGTTACTATGTAACTGTTATAAGACATTATGGGTAGGGTATAAAGGTTGGACTAGATGACGTATGTCTTTATACAACTCCAATACTATGTTACTAGTAACTGTTATACAGACATTATGGGTAGGGTATAAAGGTTGGACTAGATGGACGTATGTCTTTATACAACCTCCAATACTATGTTACTATGTAACTGTTATAAGACATTATGGGTAGGGTATAAAGGTTGGACTAGATGGACGTATGTCTTTATACAACCCCCAATACTTAGTTACTATGTAACTGTTATAAGACATTATGGGTAGGGTATAAAGGTTGGACAGATGGACGTATGTCTTTATACAACCTCCAATACTATGTTACTATGTAACTGTTATACAGACATTATGGGTAGGTATAAAGGTTGGACTAGATGACGTATGTCTTTATACAACCTCCAATACTATGTTACTATGTAACTGTTATACAGACATGGGTAGGGTATAAAGGTTGGACTAGATGGACGTATGTTCTTATACAACCTCCAATACTATGTTACTATGTAACTGTTTATACATATGTATGGTAGGGTATAAAGGTTGGACTAGATGGACGTATGTCTTTATACAACCCCAAACTATGTTACTATGTAACTGTTTACAGACATTATGGGTAGGGTATAAAGGTTGGACTAGATGGACGTATGCTTTATACAACCTCCAATACTATGTTACTATGTAACGTTATACAGACATTATGGGTAGGGTATAAAGGTTGGACTAGATGGACGTATGTCTTTATACAACCTCCATACTATGTTACATGTACTGTTATACAGACATTATGGGTAGGGTATAAAGGTTGGACTAGATGGACGTATGTCTTTATACAACCTCCAATACATGTTACTATGTAACTGTATACAGACATTATGGGTAGGGTATAAAGGTTGGACTAGATGGACGTTGTCTTTTACAACCTCCATCTATGTTACTATGTAACTGTTATACAGACATTATGGGTAGGGTATAAAGTGTGGACTGATGGACGTATGTCTTTATACAACCTCCAATACTATGTTACTATGTAACTGTTATACAGACATTATGGGTAGGGTATAAAGGTTGGACTAGATGGAGTATGTCTTTTACAACCTCCAATACTATGTTACTATGTAACTGTTATAAACATTATGGTAGGGTATAAAGGTTGGACTAGATGGACGTATGTCTTTATAAACCTCCAATACTATGTTACTATGTAACTGTTATACAGACATTATGGGTAGGGTATAAAGGTTGGACTAGATGGACGTATGTCTTTATACAACCTCAATACTATGTTACTATTAACTGTTATACAGACATTATGGGTAGGGTATAAAGGTTGGACTAGATGGACGTATGTCTTTATACAACCTCCAATACTATGTTACTATGTAATGTTATACAGACATTATGGGTAGGGTATAAAGGTTGGCTAGATGGACGTATGTCTTTATACAACCTCCAATACTAGTTACTATGTAACTGTTTACAGACATTATGGGTAGGGTATAAAGGTGGACTAGATGGATATGTCTTTATACAACCTCCAATACTATGTCTATGTAACTGTTATACAGACATTATGGGTAGGGTATAAAGGTTGGACTAGAGGACGTATGTCTTTATACAACCTCCAATACTATGTTACTATGTAACTGTTTACAGACATTATGGGTAGGGTATAAAGGTTGGACTAGATGGACGTATGTCTTATACAACCCCAATACTATGTTACTATGTAACTGTTATACAGACATTATGGGTAGGGTATAAAGGTTGGACTGATGGACGTATGTCTTTATACAACCTCCAATACTAGTTACTATGTAACTGTTACAGACATTATGGGTAGGGTTAAAGGTTGGACTAGATGGAGTATGTCTTTATACAACCTCCAATACTATGTTACTATGTAACTGTATACAGACATATGGGTAGGGTATAAAGGTTGGACTAGATGGCGTGTGTCTTTATACAACCTCCAATACTATGTACTATGTAACTGTTATACAGACATTATGGGTAGGGTATAAAGGTTGGACTAGATGGACGTATGTCTTTTACAACCTCCAATACTATGTTCTATGTAACTGTTATACAGACATTATGGGTAGGGTATAAAGGTTGGACTAGATGGATGTATGTCTTTGTACAACCTCAATTACTATGTCACTATAATATCAGGGTGTGATCTAAACACAACATTAAATTACTGTGAAATAAACTGTACTGGGGTTCTATAATGAGGTTAAATGTTTTCCATTAACCAATGATGCTCCCAATATTGCTATTTATTATTTATTACACTATTAAAAAAATCTCCGTTTTCTAATAGTACCCAGGGTCAGTGACCATCTAGCTCCACCCCGTCAGTGACCATCTAGCTCCACCCCGTCAGTGACCATCTAGCTCCACCCCGTCAGTGACCATGTATCTCCACCCCGTCAGTGACCATCTAGCTCCACCTCGTCAGTGACCATGTATCTCCACCCCGTCAGTGACCATCTAGCTCCACCCCCTTTCAGTCTAGGACTGTTTCTTGACTGACCAATGGCAAGATCAAAAAAAGAGAATTTTAAGATAAACATTTAAATTCAGCCATGCTAGTCTGTTACTTGTGCAGGAATTCAATTTTCTTGATTTAAGGAGTTCACGTAAGACATGATCTGTGTCCGAGCGCTGGGGAAATGATAGGATTTCTCTTTAAATTCCAATGAAAGATGAAAATGTTTGGAAAGGACTGAATGAGCCAGAATGTTTCCAGTTTCCTCTCTCCCCGTGGGGTGTTTACTGGGAATCCAGATACTGGACTAATAATATCCAATAACAGGATTATGGAAATCCCAGGATTCTGTTTCCATTGAATTTATTTACACAGTTGTTCCATGGAAAGGGACAGCGGTTGGTCAGGTTTTTTCATCAGACCCAATGGACATGAGCAGAGAACCAGTGGTCAAAGCCACAAAGTGTTTTCTTCACTGCGGTAAGTATAATTTAATTTATGATTGTGCATGAGAAACGCAGAGCATGTCGCAGAGGGCGGCTACATTCAGGTTATTTTTTCCACGGCAATATTGTGCAGATCACATCGTATGTGGACAGTAACGCACCAATGCCAACGTCTCTGTTTTCACTTTTTTTAAAGTTGATCTTAATGGAGAACTGTAAAAAAAAACTGAAAAAGAGGGCAGTCCTTCCTCTGATGATGTCACTCACTACCCCCAGTGGTACAGGCTGATTCCAGATGATGTAAAAGAAGTGACAGAGCACGCCTACAAAACAGGGACAGGGCGGAGCAGAGCTGACTGTGACCAGAAAGAAGGAGCGACTATTTCATAAAGGAGAACTAAACCCAAAATACAAAGGCCGCTCCACAGACTCTATAACTGTAACTTAGTAAAACCATTTGTTTCTCACCTCTGAATTCAGCCTCTTAGTGTAGAAATCATTTATAGAACATTTCTGAGTACTGGCAATCTATGATGTCATAGCTGGCTTCTAGTGTTGCCTCTTCCTGGTGGTCCTGGACCCAAAACTCCTTCTGCACATGCTCACTAGCTACCTTGTGTTTGTTTCCCACTCCCCTTATGCTAAGCTGCATGTAACAGTTGAACTCAGAGTCCCCAGAGTGGGGCACCTCTGTTCTTGATAGTAGAGTAAAACACTCAAAGAATGACTTTATTTTTCCCCTTTAAAGAAAATGTTTTTGTTTCTTTTACCCAATGAAATTTACAATTTCATTTCAAGGCGTGGCTTCTTTAAGTAAAACAGTAAATGTCACTCTCTGATGTCAGAACTAGTTGTTTATAAGATTATAACAAGTTAACAGAAATACCACGTCTTTTACTTACGTTGAATAAATTAAAGTAAACCGTACACATAATCGTCTGTATTTATAATGGATCAATATCAGTAATTACCAATATCCAACCCTCTACAGACCGCCGTGTTATCTTACATCGTCCGCCAATGGACCGATACCAGACAGTAGTAAAACAGAGGCCGATATCGGTATTTTTTAGCGGAATTATTTGACTGCAATAAAGTATTTTTACCTGTAATTCCCATTATTCATTCTTTATAAATACCGCGATCGTTTCCGTAATATTTCAATGGCGTTTCTCTCCTAATTGAGAATTATGGGATCTTTTTATCTGTTATGTTGAATAATGAGCCGTCATTAAGATGGATCGTTAAATTGCATTAATATGTTTATTAAGCTGATAATATTTTTCTGAGTCGTAAACGTATTTGATGTTTCATTAAATCGACAGTTGATTCGCTTTAGGTCAGGGAGGAGCTGGCTAATTCCTACGGAGACCGTGCCAGCAAAATGAATAAGTTTGATGCCTTTGGATATGTTCACAGAGAGGAAACTGAACCATTTCTATTTGGGTCGATTGGTACATCAGACACACAGACTCGGATCTCAGTTATAATACTAAGGGGTAAATAAAGTTATCTGACTGAGATCCCATGATGCTTAGGGGCAAGGCCACACCAGCCCGTTTTAACAAGCGATTCGATGGCGTGCTAAAAATCACACGCCGGTGTTGGCCGGTTATTCTCACCACGCTAGATGCGTTGCGCTGCGATCCGCTTACCAGAGCACGTGCGATCCGCTTTTTTTTGCGCATGCGCTCTGATAATGAAACGTTTGGCAAGATCGCCGGAATTGCGCACGATTCTGGTCCGATGTAGTAGGGCCTCAGCCTCAATCTCCTTCGTGAGAAAGGTAATGCATACATTTATTTTACCTGCATCTGCCCATTCGCCTCTGTTTAATAGGCGATTCCATGTAGTGCAACACTTAATATAACCAATATAACGGTATTATATAAATGTACAATATAACGGTATAATATAACGGTATTACGGTATAAAATAACTGCAATATAACTGTGCAATGTAACGGTATACTATAACGGTATACTATAACTGCAATATAAAGGTATAATATCTGTTGTATTCAATTAGATCAACTGGACTTGAAGTTTAGTTCTTGAAGACGTTTCGCTAGTCATCCGACTGGCTTTCTCAATTCAGAATGACTTGTACAAGAATCTGTGGCAATTATGTACCCTGGAAAATCCCAATTAGCATATCACAGCCAGGTGTTAAGGGCGTGATTGGATAGTGGCTAAGAGGTGTTATAGGAACGCCCAGGGTAAGGTAATGTTAACATATTGGCAAAGGAACGTGACTGGTTCAAGAGAGGTGTTAAGGAGGCCATTTATGTGAAAATAAAGAAACCAAGCCTAAATAGAGGTGGGGGGGTTCAACACCAACTGTCTGCCATGTACAATGCTGTTTTAACACCTTACTCTGGGCTTTCCTATAACACCTCTTAGCCACTATCCAATCACACCCTTAACACCTGGCTGTGATATGCTAATTGGGATTTTCCAGGGTACATAATTGCCACAGATTCTTGTACAAGTCATTCTGAATTGAGAAAGCCAGTCGGATGACTAGCGAAACGTCTTCAAGAACTAAACTTCAAGTCCAGTTGATCTAATTGAATACAACAGATATACTGTGTCCTGGATGAATGAATATTACAGATATACCATGACCTGGATAAATGAATATTACAGATATACCGTGACCTGGATGAATGAATATTACAGATATACCGTGACCTGGATGAATGAATATTACAGATATACCGTGACCTGGATGAATGAATATTACAGATATACCGTGACCTGGATGAATGAATATTACAGATTTACCGTGACCTGGATGGATGAATATTACAGATTTACCGTGACCTGGATGGATGAATATTACAGATTTACCGTGACCTGGATGGATGAATATTACAGATATACCGTGACCTGGATGGATGAATATTACAGATATACAGTGACCTGGATGAATGAATATTACAGATATACAGTGACCTGGATGAATGAATATTGCCGATATACCGTGACCTGGATGAATGAATATTACAGATATACCGTGACCTGGGTGGATGAATATTACAGATTTACCGTGACCTGGATGGATGAATATTACAGATTTACCGTGACCTGGATGGATGAATATTACAGATTTACCGTGACCTGGATGGATGAATATGACAAGATTTTACCGTGACCTGGATGGATGAATATTACAGATATTACCGTGACCTGGATGGATGAATATTACAGATTACCGTGACCTGGATGGATGAAATATTACAGATTACCGTGACCTGGATGGATGATATTACGAGTATACCGTGACCTGGATGAGATGAATATTACAGATTATCCGTGACCTGGATGGATATGAGATATTACAGATTTACCGTGACCTGGATGGATGAATATTACAGATTTACCGTGACCTGGATGGATGAATATACAGATTTACCGTGACCTGGATGGATGAATATTACAGATTTACCGTGACCTGATGGATGAATATTACAGATATACCGTGACCTGGATGGATGAATATTACAGATTTACCGTGACTGGATGGATGAATATTACAGATTACCGTGACCTGGATGGATGAATATTACAGATTTACCGTGACCTGGATGATGAAATTACAGATTTACCGTGACCTGGATGGATGAATATTACAGATTACCGTGACCTGGATTGGATGAATATTACAGATTACCGTGACCTGGATGGATGAATATTACAGATTTACCGTGACCTGGGATGGATGAATATTACAGATTTACCGTGACCTGGATGGATGAATTTACAGATTTAACCGTGACCTGGATGGATGAATATTACAGATTTACCGTGACCTGGATGGATGAATATTACAGATTTTTTTTATATGTACCGTTATATGTACAGTTATATTGTACCGTTATATGTACACGTTATATTGTCAGTTTATATTGTACAGTTTATATTGTACAGTTATATGTACAGTTATATTGTACAGTTATATTGTACAGTTATATTGTACAGTATATTGTACTGTTTATATGTACTGTTATATTGTACGTATATATGTACAGTTATTTGTACAGTTATATTGTACAGTTATATTGTACAGTTATATTGTACCGTTTATAGTGTGTAACCGTTATAGTGTGCCGTATAGTGTACAGTTATAGTGTACCGTTAGTAGTGTACCGTTATAGTGTACCGTTATAGTGTACCGTTATTATTATAACCGTTATAGTGTACGTTTATAGTGTACCGTGATTAGTGTGTACCGTTATTTATACTGTTATAGTGTACCGTTCTATTATAGTTATAGTGTAACCGTTATATAGTGTACCGTTTAGTGTACCGTTATATGTACCGTTATATTTATACCGTTATATTGTACAGTATATTGTACTGTTATATTCGTTATAGTGTGGCCGTTATAGTTGTGCGTTTATAGGGTGCCGTGTTATATGTGCCGTTATTTTAGGTACAGTTATTTTACGTTTATAATACCTTATAACCGTCACATTGTACCGGTATAATTTAACCATTACACTGTACTGTTATAGTTGCACCATTATATTGTAATTTTTTTTTACAGTATATTATACTGCTATAAGTACAGTTATATTGTACGTTATACTATACAGTTATACTATACTGTTGATTCTATTATAACCTTAAACAGTATTAAAACAGTATATTATACAGTATTACTTCACGTTATATTGTACAGTTAATTATACTGTTATAGTGTACCGTTATATTATTACAGTTATATTGTACTGTATATTGTACCGTTTATATGTTTACCGTTATATTGTACCGTTATATTGTACCGTTATATTGTACCATTATATTGTATGTTATATTTGTACCGTTATATTGTACTGTTTATTATACAGTTCTATTGTACTGTTTATTGTACAGTTATATTATACTGTTATAGTGTTACCGTTAAGTATACAGTATATTGTACGTTATATTGTACGTATATGTGTACCGTTATATTATACCGTTATATTGTACAGTTAATTTGTACCGTTATATTGTACAGTATAGTGTGCCGTATATAGTGTGCCGTTATAGTGTGCCGTTATAGTGCCGTTTAGGTGACGTTTATGTGCCGTTATAGTGTGCACGTTATAGTGTGCCGTTATTTGTACCGTTATATTTTACCGTTATATACATACCCGTATACCGTCACATTGTACCGGTATAATTTAACCATTACACTGTAACTGTTATATTGTACCATTATATGTAATGTATTTTTTAAAGTATATTATACTGCTATAAGTACGTTATTGTACAGTTATACTATACAGTTATACTATACTGTTATATTCTATTATACCGTTAACAGTAATTAAACAGTTATATATACAGTTATACTTCGTTATATTACAGTTATTTTATACCACTATACTATACAGTATATTGCAGTTATATTAGTTATTTTAACAATGCTATACTATACAGTACGTATATTATACAGTCATATATACAGCTATATTGTACATTTCTATTATACAATTATATTATAAGTTGTTTATATTATATAGTTTTATTATACAGTGGATTATACCATTATGTTGCACAGTTATATTATACTGTTATATTATAGTATATTATACCTCTATATTGTACCATTATATGTGTACAGTTATTATTATACAGTTATATTATACATTATATGCACAGTTATTATACTGTTATATTACACAGTTATATTTATACCCTAATATTGTACCGTTATATTACACAGTTATATATTTACACTGTATATTATACAGTTTATATATACCCTTATATTGTACCGTTATATTACAACAGTTAATTATACTGTTATATTATACAGTTATGCTTGTGAAAGTTCTCATTATCCAGGTCACGGTATATCTTTAATATTTATCCATCCAGGTCACGGTATATCTGTAATATTTCATTCATTCCAGTCATGGTATATACTGTAATATTCATCCATCCAGGTCACGGTATATCTGTAATATTCATCCATCCGGTCATGGTATATCTGTAATATTAATTCATCCAGGTCACGGTATATCTGTAATATCATTCATCCAGGTCACGGTATATTGTAATATTCATCCATCCAGGTCAACGGTAATCTGTAATATTCATCCATCCAGGTCACAGTATATCTGTAATATTCATCCATCCAGGTCATGGTATATCTGTAAATTATCACACCAGGTCATGGTATATCTGTAATGTTCATCCATCCAGGTCATGGTATATCTGTAATATTTCATCTATCCAGGTCACGGTATATCTGTAATATTCATCCATCCTGGTCACGGTAAATCTGTAATATTCATCCATCCAGGTCACGGTAAATCTGTATATTCATCCATCCAGGTCACGGTAAATCTGTAATATTAATCCACCCAGGTCACGGTATATTCTGTAAATTTCATCATCCAGGTCACGGTATATCGGCAATATTCATTCCATCCAGGTCACTGTAGATCTGTAATATTCATTCATCCAGGTCACTGTATATCTGTAATATTCATCCATCCAGGTCACGGTAATCTGTAATACATCCATCCAGGTCACGGTAAATCTGTAATATATTCATCCATCCAGTCACGGAATCGTTCATATTCATCCAATCCAGGTCACGGTATATCTGTAATATTCATCCATCCAGGTCACGGTATATCTGTAATATTCATATCCAGGTCACGGTATATCTGTAAATATCATCCATCACGGTCACGGTATATCTGAATATTCATCCATCCAGGTCACGGTATATCTGTAAATCATCCATTCAAGGGTGCAAGTAAATCTGTTAATATTCATCCATCCAGGTCACGGTAAATCTGTTAATATTCATCCATCCAGGTCACGGTTAAATCTGTAATATTCATCCATCCAGGTCACGGTAAATCTGTAATATTCATCCATCCAGGTCACGGTTTTAAATCTGTTAATATTCACCTCCAGGTCACGGTAATCTGTAATATCATCCATCCAGGTCACGGTAAATCTTGTAATATTCATCCATCCAGGTCACGGTAAATCTGTAATATTCATCCATCCAGGTCACGGTAATCTGTAATATTCATCCATCCAGGTCACGGTAATTGATAATTCATCCATCCAGTGTCACGGTAAATCTGTAATATTATCCATCCAGGTCACGGTAAATCTGTAATATTTCATCCATCAGGTCACGGTAAATCTGAATATTCATCCATCCAGGTCACGGTAAATCCTGTAATATTCATCCATCCAGGTCACGGTAAATCTGTAATATTCATCCATCCAGGTCACGGTAAATCTGTAATATCTCATATCATCCAGGTCACGGTAAATCTGTAATATCATCCATCCAGGTCACGGTAATACTCGTGTAATATTCATCCCTCCCAGGTCACGGTAATCTGTAATATTCATCCATCCCGGGTCACGGTTAATGAATATTACAGATTTACCGTGACCTGGATGGATGAATATTACAGATTTACCGTGACCTGGATGGATGAATATTACAGATCGTGTACGGATGGTCTCATGTAACGTGTACGGATGGTCTCATGTAACATGTACGGATGGTCTCATTTAACGTGTACGGATGGTCTCATTTAACGTGTACGGATGGTTACGTTTAACATGTACGGATGGTTACGTTTAACAT
>JAACNH010002018.1:26284-48887 GCA_019447015.1 Hymenochirus boettgeri
GTATGTCTTTATACCACCTCCCTAATATATGTATTACGATGTAACTGTTATACAGACATTATGGGTAGGGTATAAAGGTTGGACTAGATGAACGTATGTCTTTATAAAACTCCAATACTATGTTACTATGTAACTGTTATACAGACTATATGGGTAGGGTTATAAAGGTGGGACTAGATGGGAGTAGTCTTATACAACCTCCAATATATGTTACTATGTAACTGTATACAGATATTATGGATAGGGTATATAAAGGTTGGACTAGATGGACGTATGTCTTTATACAACCTCCAATACTATGTTAATGTAACTGTTATACAGACATTCATGGGTGGGGTATAAAGGTTGGACTAGATGACGTAGTCTATACAACCTCCCAATACTATTGTTAATATGTAACGGTTATACAGACATTAGGGTAGGGTATAAAGGTTGGACTAGATGGACGTGATGTCTTTATACAACCTCCATACTATGTTACGATGTAACTGTTATACAGACATTATGGGTAGGGTATAAGGTGGACTAGATGGACGTATGTCTTTATACAACCCCAATACTATGTTACTATGTAACTGTTATACAATCATTATGGGTAGGGTATAAAGGTTGGACTAGATGGACGTATGTCTTTTTACAACCTCCAATGCTATGTTACTATGTAACTGTTATACAGAAATTAGGGGGTAGGGTATAAAGGTTGGACTAGATGGACGTATGTCTTATACAAACCTCCAATACTATGTTACTAGTTAACTTGTTATACAGACATTATGGGTAGGGTATAAAGGTTGGACTAGATGGATGTATGCTTTGTACAACCTCAATACTATGTTACTATGTAACTGGTATACAGACATTATGAGTAGGGTAATAAGGTTGGACTAGATGGACGTATGTCTTTATATAAACTCCAATACTATGTTACTATGTAACGTTATACAGACATAGGGTAGGGTATAAAGTTGGACTAGATGGACGTATGTCTTTATACAACCTCAAATACTATGTTACTATGTAACTGTTAGACAGATTATGGGTAGGGTATAAAGGTTGGATAGATGGACGTATGTCTTTATACAACCTCCAATACTATGTTACATGTAACTGTTATACAGACATATGGGTTAGGGTATAAAGGTGTGGACTAGATGGACGGTATGTCTTATACAACCTCCAATACTATGTTACTATGTAACGTTATACAGGACATTATGGGTAGGGTATAAAGATTGGACTAGATGGAAATATGTCTTTATACAACCTTCCAATACTATGTTACTATGTAACTGTTGACAGACATTATGGGTAGGTATAAAGGTTGGAATAGACGGACGTATGTCTTTATACAAACCTCCAATACTATGTTACTATGTAACTGTTATACAGACATTATGGGTAGGGTATAAAGGTTGGACTAGATGGACGTATGTCCTTATACAACCTCCAATACTATGTTACTATGTAACTGTTATACGACATTATGGGTAGGGTAAAAGTTGGATTTATGGACGTATGTCTTTATACAACCTCCAATACTATGTTACTATGTAACTGTAGTACAGACATTAGGGTAAGGGTTTAAAGGTTGGACTAGATGGATGTATGTCTTTATA
The DNA here is from genome assembly GCA_019447015.1 of Hymenochirus boettgeri. Lineage (NCBI taxonomy): Eukaryota > Metazoa > Chordata > Amphibia > Anura > Pipidae > Hymenochirus > Hymenochirus boettgeri. Next base: position 27,901 of record JAACNH010002018.1, read on the forward strand.
CAACCTCCAATACTATGTTACTAGGTAACTGTCATACAGACATATGGGGAGGGTTATAAGGTTTGGACTAGATGGACGTTGTGTCTTATACAACTCCAATACTATGTGACTATGCTAACTGTTATACAACATTATGGGTAGGGTATAAAGGTTGGACTAGATGGACGTATGTCTTTATACAACCTCCAATACTATGTTACTATGTAACTGTTATACAGACATTATGGGTAGGGGTATAAAGGTTGGACTAGATGGATGTATGTCTTTGTACAACCTCAATTACTATGTCACTATAATATCAGGGTGTGATCTAAACACAACATTAAATTACTGTGAAATAAACTGTTACTGGGGTTCTATAATGAGGTTAAATGTTTCCATTAACCAATGATGCTCCCAATATTGCTATTTATTATTTATTACACTATTAAAAAAATCTCCGTTTCTAATAGTACCAGGGTCAGTGACCATCTAGCTCCACCCCGTCAGGACATCTAGCTCCACCCGTCAGTGACCATCTAGACTCCACCCGTCAGTGACCATGATCTCCACCCCTCAGTGACCATCTAGCTCCAACCTCGTCAAGTGACCATGTATTCTCCACCCCGTCAGTGACCATCTAGCTCCACCCCCTTTCAGTCTAGGACTGTTTCTTGACGGACCAATGGCAAGATCAAAAAAAGAGAATTTAAGATAAACATTTAAATTCAGCCATGCTAGTCTGTTACTGTGCAGGAATTCAATTTTCTTGATTTAAGGAGTTCACGTAAGACATGGATCTGTGTCCGAGCGCTGGGGAAATGATAGGATTCTTTTAAATTCCAATGAATGAAGATGAAAATGTTTGGAAGGACTGAATGAGCCAGAATGTTTCCAGTTTCCTCTCTCCCCGTGGGGGTGTTAATGGGATCCAGCTACTGGACTAATAACTATCCAATAACAGGATTATGGAAATCCAGGATTCTGTTTCCATTGAATTTTATTTACACAGTTGTTCCATGGAAAGGGACAGCGGGTTGGTCAGGTTTTTTTTCATCAGACCCAATGGACATGAGCAGAGAACCAGTGGGTCAAAGCCACAAAGTGTTTTCTTCCACTGCGGAAGTATAATTTAATTATGATTGTGCATGAGAAACGCAGAGCATGTCGCAGAGGGGGCTACATTCAGGGTATTTTTTCCACGGCAATATTGTGGAATCACATCGTATGGTGGACAGTAAGCACCAATGCCAACGTCTCTGTTTTCACTTTTTTTAAGTTGATCTTAATGGAGAGAACTGTAAAAAAAAAACTGAAAAAGAGGGCAGTGCTTCCTATGAGATGTCACTCACTACCCCAGTGGTAAAGGCTGATTCCAGATGATGTAAAAGAAGAAGTGACAGAGCACGCCACAAAAGAAGGGACAGGGCGGAGCAGAGCTGACTGTGACCAGAAAGAACAGGGAGCGGACTATTTCATAAAGGAGAACTAAACCCAAAATACAAAGGCCCTCCACAGACTCTATAACTGTAACTTAGTAAAAACCATTGTTTCTCACCTATGAATTCAGCCTCTTAGTGTAGAAATCATTTATAGAACATTTCTGAGTACTGGCAATTATGATGTCATAGCTGGCTTTAGTGTTGCCTCTCCTGGTGGTCTGGACCCAAAAACTCCTTCTGCAATGTCACTAGCTACCTTGTGTTTGTTTCCCACTCCCCTTATGCTAAGCTGCATGTAACAGTTTGAACTCAGAGTCCCAGAGTGGGGCACCTCTGTTCTTGATAGTAGAGTAAAACACTCCAAGAATGACTTTATTTTTCCCTTTTTTAAAGAAAATGTTTTTGTTTCTTTAACCCAATGAAATTTACAATTTCATTTCAAGGCGTGGCTTCTTTAAGTAAAACAGTAATGTCACTCTCTGATGTCAGAACTAGTTGTTTATAAGATATAACAAGTTAACAGAAATACCACGCTTTTACTTACGTTGAATAAATTAAAGTAAACCGTACACATAATCGTCTGTATTTATATGGATAAATATCATATAATACCAATTATCCAACCTTACAGACCGCCGTGTTATCTTACATCGTCCGCCAATGGACCGATACCAGACAGTAGTAAAACAGAGGCCGATATCGGTATTTTTTAGCGGAATTATTGACTGCAAATAAAGTATTTTTACCTGTAATTCCCAGATTCATTCTTTATAAATACCGCGATCGTTTCCGTAATATTTCAATGGCGTTTCTCTCCTAATTGAGAATTATGGATCTTTTTATCTGTATGTTGAATAATGAGCCGTCATTAAGATGGATCGTTAAATTGCATTAATATGTTTATTAAGCTGATAATATTTTTTCTGAGTCGTAAACGTATTTTGATGTTCATTAAATCGACAGTTGATTCGCTTAGGTCAGGGAGGAGCTGGCTAATTCCTACGGAGACCGTGCCAGCAAAAATGAATAAGTTTGATGCTTTGGATATGTTCACAGAGAGGAAAACTGAACCATTTCTATTTGGGTCGATTGGTACATCAGACACACAGACTCGGATCTCAGTTATAATATAAGGGTAAATAAAGTTATCTGACTGAGATCCCATGATGCTTAGGGGCAAGGACCAAACCAGCCCGTTTTAACAAGCGATTCGATGGCGTGCAAAATCACACGCCGGTGTTGGCCGGTTATTCTCACCAACCTAGATGCGTTGCGCTGCGATCCGCTTACCAGAGCACGGCGATCCGCTTTTTTTTGCGCATGCGCTTGATAATGAAACGTTTGGCAAGATCGCGGGAATTGCGCACGATCTGGTCCGATGTAGTAGGGCCTCAGCCTCAATCTCCTTCGTGAGAAAAAGGTAATGCATACATTATTTACATGCATCTGCCCATTCGCCTCTGTTTATAGGCGATTCCATGTAGTGCAACATTAATATAAACCAATATTACGGTATTATATAAAGTACAATATAACGGTATAATATAACGGATTACGGTATAAAATAACTGCAATATAAACTGTGCAATGTAACGGTATATACTATAACGGTTTATACTATAACTGCAATATAAAGGTATAATAGTCTGTTATCAATTAGATCAACTGGACTTGAAGTTTAGTTCTTGAAGACGTTCGCTAGTCATCCGACGGCTTTCTCAATTCAGATTGACTTGTACAAGAATCTGTGGCAATTATCTACCCTGGAAAATCCCAATTAGCATATCACAGCCAGGTGTTAAGGGCGGGATGGATAGTGGGCTAAGAGGTTGTATAGGAACGCCAAGGGTAAGGTAATGTTAACATATTGGCAAAGGAACGTGACTGGTTCAAGAGAGGTGTTAAGGAGGCATTTATGTGAAAATAAAGAACCAAGCCTAAATAGAGGTGGGGGGGTCAACACCAACTGTCTGCCATGTACAATGCTGTTTTAACACCTTCTTGGGTTTCCTATAACACCTCTTAGCCACTATCCAAATCACACCCTTAACCTGGCTGTGATATGCTAATTGGGATTTTCCAGGGTAACATAATGGCCACAGATTCGTGTACAAGTCATTCTGAATGAGAAAGCCAGTCGGAATGACTAGCGAACGTCTTCAAGAACAAACTTCAAGTCCAGTTGATCTAATTGAATACAACAGATATACTGTGTCTGGATGAAATGGAATATTAAGATATACCATGACTGCGATAAATGAATATACAGATATACCGTGACATGGATGAATGAATATTACAGATATACCGTGACTGGATGAATGAATATTGCAGATATTACCGTGACCTGGATGAATGAATTACAGATATACGTGACTGGATGGATGAATATTACAGATATACGTGACCGGGTGAATGAATATTACAGATATACCGTGACCTGGATGGAAATATACAGATATACCGTGCTGGAGGATGAATATTACAGATATTACCGTGACCTGGATTGATGAATATTACAGAATACCGTGGACCTGGATGGATGATATTACAGATATACCGTGACCTGGATGATGAATATTACAGATATACCGTGACCTGGATGATAAATATTACAGATATACCGTGACCTGGATGGATAAATATTACAGATATACCGTGACCTGGATGGAGAATATTACAGATAAGTTGACGGGATTTTACAGTTTGTGACCTGGATGGATGAATATTACAGAATTACCGTGACGATGATTACGTTACCTGGCATGATGCTGATTATTACAGATAACCGGACTGGATGGATGAATATACAGATTACCGTGACCTGGATGGATGAATATTACAGATTTACCGGACCTGGATGGATGAATATTTACAGATTTACCGTGACCTGGATGGATGAATATTACAGATTTACGTGACCTGGATGGAGAATATTACAGATTCTGACGCGAGGGTAAGACTCCTCGGGATGGATGAATATTACAGATTACCGTTGACCTGGATGGATGAATATACAGATTCTCGTGACCTGGATGGATGAATATTACAGATTTTTACCGTGACCTGGATGGATGAATATTACAGATTTACGTGACGGATGATGAATTACAGATTTACCGTGACTGGATGGATTGAATATAAGATTACCGTGACCTGGATGGATGAATATTACAGATTTTACCGTGACCTGGATGGATGAATATACCAGATTACCGTGACCTGATGGATGAATATTACAGATTTACCGTGACCTGGATGGATGAATATTACAGATTTACCGTGACTGCGGAGATGAATATTACAGATTACCGTGACCTGGATGGATGAATATTACAGATTTACCGTGACGGATGGGATGAATATTACAGATTTACCGTGACCTGGATGGATGAATATTACCCAGATTTACGTGACTGGATGGATGAATATTACAGATTACCGTTGACCTGGAGGATGAAATAGACAGATTACGTGACCTGGATGGATGATATTACAGATTTACGTGACCTGGATGGATGAATATTACAGATTACCGTGACCTGGAGGATGAATATCAGATTACGTGACGGATGGATGATATTAAAGATTACCGTGACCTGGATGGATGATATTTACAGATTACCGTGACCTGGATGGATGATATTACAGATTTACCGTGACCGGATGGATGAATATTACAGATTATTACCGTGACCCTGGATGAATGAATATTACAGATATACCGTGACCTGGAGGCATGAAATACGATAACCGTGACCTGATGGATGAATATTACAGATATACCGTGACACTGGATAGGATGATATTACAGATATACCGTGACCTGGATGGATTGAATATTACAGATTTACCGTGACCTGGATGGATGAATATTACAGATTTACGTGACTGGATGGATGAATATTGATAGTACCGAGAGATATACCGTGACCTGGGGATGAATATTACAGATATACAGTGACTGGATGAATGAAATTTAAAGAATACAGTGACCTGGATGAATGAATATTGCCGATTGACCGTGACCTGGATGAATGAATATTACAGAATATACCGTGACCTGGGTGGATTGAATATTACAGATTTACCGTGACCTGGATGGATGAATATTACAGATTTACCGTGACCTGGATGGATGAATATTACAGATTACCGTGACTCGGAATGGATGAATATTACAGATATACCGTGACCTGGATAGATGAATATTACAGATATACCATGACCTGGATGGATGACATGACAGTATCCATGACGGGTTTACGATATACCATGACCTGGATGGATGAATATTACAGATATACATGTGACTGGATGGATGAATATTACAGATATACCGTGACCTGGATGGATGAATATTACAGATATACCGTGACCTGGATATGACATGAATATTACAGATTATACCGTGACCTGGAGAATTAATATTACAGATATACCATGACTGGATGGATGAATATTACAGATATACCGTGACCTGGATGGATGAATATTACAGATATACCATGACCTGGATGAATGATATATTACAGATATACCGTGACCTGGATGGATAAATATTAAAGATATACCGTGACCTGGATGAATGAGAACTTTCACAAGCATAACTGTATAATATAACAGTTAAATATAACTGTTGTAATATAACGGTACATATAAGGGTATAATATAACTGTATATAAAAGTGTATATAAACTGTTAATATAAACGGTACAATATTAGGGTATAATATAAAATGTGTAATATAACAGTATCATTAACTGTGCAATATAATGGGTATAATATAACTGTATAATATAACTGTACAATATAATGGTACAATATAGAGGTATAATATAACTATAATATAACAGTATAATAGAAACTGTGCAACATAATGGTATAATACCACTGTATAATAAAAACTATATAATAAAACTACTATTATAATATAATTGTATAATAGAAATGTACAATATAGCTGTATAATATGACTGTAAATATACGGTAACTGTATAGTATAGCATTTGTAAAATAAACTAATATAATGCAATATAACTGATATGATAGTGGTATAAAATAACTGATATAACTGAAGTATAACTGTATAATATAACTGTTTAATACTGTTAACGGTTATAATTAGAATAAACAGTTATCGTATAAACTGTGTATAGTAACTTACAAATAAGACGTACTAATAGCAGTTTATATATAACTTGTAAAAAATAAACATTACAAATATAATGGTACAACTATAACAGTACAGTGTAATGTTAAAGTTACCTGGTTTACTTACAATGTGACGGTATACGGGTATTATATAACGGTAAAATATAACTGTACAATATAACGGCACACTATAACGGCACACTATAACGGCACACTATAACGGCACACTATAACGGCACACTATAACGGCACACTATAACGGCACACTATAACGGCACACTATAACTGTACAATATAACGGTACAATATAACTGTACAATATAACGGTATAATATAACGGTACACTATAACAGTACAATATAACGGACAATATAACTGTATAATATAACGGTACACTATAACAGTATAATATAACTGTACAATATAACAGTACAATATAAACTGTAATATATAACAGTACAATATAACGGTACAATATAACAGTACAATATAATGGTACAATATAACGGTACAATATAACGGTACAATATGAAAACGGTACAATATAACGGTACAATATAACAGTACAATTATAACTGTATAATATAACGGTACAATATAACAGTATAATATAACTGTACAATATAACTGTGAAGTATAATGTATAATATAACTGTTTAATACTGTTTAACGGTATAATAGAATACAACAGTATAGTATAACTGTATAGTATAACTGTACAATATAACTGTACTTAATAGCAGTATAATATAACTGTAAAAAATAACATTACAATATAATGGTTGCAATATAACAGTACAGTGTAATGGTTAAATTATACCGGTACAATGTGACGGTATAAGGGTATTATATAACGGTAAAATATAACTGTACACTATAACGGCACACTATAACGGCACACTATAACGGCACACTATAACGGCACACTATAACGAATATAACAGTACAATATAACTGTACAATATAACGGTATAATATAACGGTACAATATAACGGTACACTATAACGGTACACTAAACGGTACACTATAAATAATAGAACGGTACACTATAACAGTATAATATAATATAACGGTACACTATAACGGTACACTATAACGGTACACTATAACGGTGTATAATATAACGGTACACTATAACGGTACACTATAACGGTACACTATAACGGTACTATAACGGTACACTATAACGGTACACTATAACGGTACACTATAACGGTAAAATATAACGGTACAATATAACTAGACAATATAACTGTACAATATAACTGTAAATAAACTGTACAATATAACAGTACAATATAACAGTACAATAAAATACAATATAACTGTACAAATATAATGTACAATATAACTGTACAAATAACTGTACAATATAACTGTACAATATAACTGTACAATATAACTGTACAAATATAACTGTACAATTATAGACGTACAATATAACGGTACAATATAACGGTACAATATAACGGTATAATATAACGGTACAATATACAGTATAATATAACTGTATGAAGAAACACATGTTTTGTAGTATGTCAGAAGAAGTTTTACTTCCATCACAAACATATTTTGGAGAGGACCCTATGACGTTTACGTCAGGTATTGGACGATATCTGTTCATCAACCTGTAAATGTCAGAAGGAAAGTTAAAAAATGACGGAATTATGTCAAAACCCTCATCCGCATCTCCGACACCCTCTGGATGATTATGGGTTGTAGACACTCCCACCCCCTGACATATGCTTTAGGATCCCATCTGACAAAGTGTACACACATCTACATTCCATTACCTCCCGCAACTGCTCTTCATTGGACGAAAATGGTCTTCACTGCCGCACCAAATGTGCACAACCAACCACCAACCAACGAAGGCGAGCGAACCGGAACCGGAGCGAAGCGAGAGCGAAGCGAAGCGAAGCGAACCGAAGCGAACCGAACGAAGCGAAGCGAACAGAAGCGAACCGAAGCGAACCGAACCGAAGCGAACGACGAGCGAACCGAACCGGAGCGAAGCGAAGCGAAGCGAACCGAACCGGACCGAACCGAAGCGAAGCGAAGCGAAGCGAGCGAACCGGAGCGAAGCGAACCGAAGGAACCGAACCGGACCGAACCGAACCGAAGCGAACCGAACCGAACCGAAGCGAACCGAAGCGAAGCGAACCGGAGCGAAGCGAAACGAGCGAACCGAACCGAGCGAAGCGAAGCGAGCGAACGAGCGAAGCGAACCAACCGGAGCGAACCGAACCGGACCGAACCGAGCGAAGCGAACCGAAGCGAACCGAACCGAACCGAACCGAAGCGAACCGAACCGGAGCGAAGCGAACCGAACCGAGCGAACCGAACCGCGACCGAACCGACCGAAGCGAACCGAAGGAAGCGAGGAACCGAAGCGAACAGAGCGAGCGAACCGAACCGAAGCGAACCCAGCGAAACCGAAGGCGAAGCGACCGAAGCGAACCAAGAGAACCGAAGGAACCGAAGCGAACCGAACGAAGCGAACAGAACCGAACCGAAGCGAACCGAACCAGCGAACGAACCGAAGCGAACCGAACCGAACGAAACCGAACAGAACGAACAGAACCGAACCGAACCGAAGCGAACCGAACGAAGCGAACCGAAGCGAACGAACCGAAGCGAACCGAAGAAGCGAACGAACCGAAGAGAACCCGAACCGAAGAGGAACGCGAACCGACAATCGAACGAACCTAACACAACCGAACAACCGACCGAAGAACCGAACCGAGCAACACGAACCGAAGCGAACCGAAACCGACAAACGAACCAACGAACGAAACCGACGAACCGAACGAGCGAAACCGAAGGAACGAATGAGAACGAAACGAAGCATAAACCGAACGAACGAACCGAACCGAAGCGAACGAACCGAAGCAACCGAACCGAAGCGAACCGAACAGAACCGAAGAGAGCCAACCGCGAGCGAAGCGAAGAGAACGAACCGCGAGCGCACAGGGAAGCACCGAACCGAGAACAACCGCGAGCGAATAGCGAAGCAAACCGAAGCGAACGACCTAAGCTAATCTAACCTCTATCTAACCTAACCTCTATGTATCTAATCTAATCTAACCTAACCTAATCTAATCTAACCCTCTACTAATCTAATCTAACCAATCTAATCTAACAACCTAATCGTATTTCCTGTCAACTTTAGTTCCCTTTAACAATGTTTGTGCTTTTATCTGACACCTAAAGGTTCGTTTCGGTCATAATCGGTCCGTGTGTAGGGTCTTATTGGCTTGAAACGGACGTTTGGTTGGATTATAAGTGTCCTTATAATGACCCGTAATAGACCCGTGTACGGATGGTTTCATTAACGGTACGGATAGTTTCATTTAACGTGTACGGATGGTCTCAGTAACGTGTACGGATGGTCTCATGTAACGTGTACGGATGGTCTCATGTAACGGTACGGAGGTCTCATGTAAGTGTACGGATGGTCTCATGTAAACGTGTACGGATGGTCTCATGTAACGTGTACGGATGGTTCATGTAACGTGTACGGGTCATGAACGTGTACGGATGGTTCATGTAACGTGTACGGATGGTCTCAGTAACGTGTACGGATGGTCTCATTAACGTGTCGGATGGTCTCATGTAACGTGTACGGATGGTCTCATGTAACGTGTACGGATGGTCTCATGTAACATGTACGGATGGTCTCATTTAAGTGTACGGATGGTCTCCTTTAACGTGTACGGATGGTGTACGTTTAACATGTACGGATGGTTAGTTAACTGTACGGATGGTTACGTTTAACATGTACGGATGGTTACGTTTAACATGTACGGATGGTTACGTTTAACATGTACGGATGGTTACGTTTAACATGTACGGATGGTTACGTTAACCTTGTCGGATGGTTACGTTAACATGTACGGATGGTTACGTTTAATATGAATGGAGGGTACGTTTAACATGAATGGATGGTTCGTTTAAAAGATGGATGTACGGTTAACATGTATGGATGGTTTTGTTTAACTTGAATGGATGGTTTTGTTTAACATGTATGGACGGTTTCATTTAACGTGTACGGATGGTACATTGCAGTATGAATGGTTTGTTTAACATGTATGGATGGTTACGTTTAACATGTATGAAGGTTACGTTTAACATGTATGGATGGTTACATTTAAGATGAATGGTGGTACATTGTAGATGATGGATGGTACGTTAACATGTATGGATGGGATGGCTTCCACCTACAAACTATATTTTGGAAGAAATCTATGAACATGTATTAAACAATCTTTATGTTAAGTAGGACAATATCTGTTATTAACCTGTAAATTTCAAAAGGATGATGTGCGGAATTCTTTTATCAACCCAAGAACAATTCCCAAAATCTTCCTACAGATGCTAAAGACTTTGGTGATATCTTCATTGAGTTCCACCAGCAGTTGGTAACATCTTCATTGAGTTCCACCAGCAGTTGGTAACATCTTCATTGAGTTCCACCAGCAGTTGGTAACATCTTCATTGAGTTCCACCAGCAGTTGGTAACATCTTCATTGAGTTCCACCAGCAGTTGGTAACATCTTCATTGAGTTCCACCAGCTCTACTTTTCCTTATCAGCAGTGGGGAAATGAATTGTGCGATCCCTTGGTGGCTCCTCAGAGATCCCTAGCTCCTAATCCTTCACTCCCCCATTGTCCCCCATTTAGTCTAACAATGTTGATTTCCATCCACAATGTAGGTGATATTAGACTCATGTGTAATACTACAAGACTTGGGAATTCTATCGAGATGGGAGCCAAACACCCAATAAGGAAATTAATCTCTCTCTCATCACATCATTGTTGTGATTGTCCCCAAAAACAATACATTTAAAAATAAAAATACTATTCGCCGGTCCCTTTTTATTACACAACATTAACCTGTATTTTTCGTGTTAAAATATTGTCTTGTAAAACAAACTGGTTGTGCTTTTTCAGTTGTTTCAATAAAACATTCTCCCTCCGTGAGACCCTTTAAAAATGCAGAACGTGGAACAATTTGCTTCTAAACCATCTTCCATTCAACTGTAGGATTAATACTGGACATTGGGTGGCCTTCTGTCACATGGTTTAATGATCAGCTGTAGCTTTGACCAACCTTGATCTGACTCCTAGTAGAACTTGGTTCCCTATTTGGGGGTCTAATGTTGGCTTAATATAATACAAACTTCCCTTCTGATGGTCCCACCACATATGACCTAAAACTTGTCCTAATGTCCTCTCTGTGCTATTTATGTTGCCTTTGTTTTCTCTACCTTGATCATCTGGGATACTTGTATAAATCCAGGGATATAAAGCTTCAGTCCTCTTGATGTTTATACATGACAACTCCCAGCACACCCTGTCTGGAATGATGGAGAGAGGAAGGTTTGACATCCCTAATGATGGGTCAATGCCGTGTCCACCAATTCATCTGCCTGAGATTGGTTATTGGAGGTCTCATTATATGTGGTGGTTTTAGAAGAGAAGAAACATCATTGGGTCATTATTACAGTTGATCTGTATCTATCGTTAGGATTATTTCTCAGTACAAAATGCAGAAAATGGGTAAGAATTGTAGATACGAATCTGACTCTCCTACATGATTCTACGTAACTATAAGATGGAACGTGTGTTATGGGGATTTCATCTTTAGGAGGGTACAATTATGTAAATAAATATGGTGATGTTCGGGGATGGACGTTACTCTTTTTATCTCAGTAGAACCTTAGTTCACTTAGATTGTAAGCTTTTTGGGACAGGGATCTGATTCCTAATGAATCAAGTCATGCCACACATCAATTTATCCATCATTTACAGTATATACTTTATATGTATCTTAACCTATGTATGGAACGTGTTTAATTTTATCTGTATATTGCACTTATCCCTCTGTTTGTATAATGTACATATACATACATACTGTATAATCTGTATTGTTTATAATGTACAGTGCTGTGTCCCCAAGTGGCGCTATATAAATAAACATATACATACATACTGTATAATCTGTATGTGTATAATGTACAGCGCTGTGTACCCAAGTGGCGATATATAAATAAACATGTACATACATACTGTATATCTGATTGTTATAATGTACAGCGCTGTGTCCCCAAGTGGCGCTATTAAATAAACATATCCATACATACTGTAAATTGTATGTGTATAATGTACAGCGCTGTGTACCCAAGTGGCGCTATATAAATAAACATATACATACCTACTGTATAATCTGTATTGTTATAATGTACAGCGCTGTGTACACAGTGGCGATATAAATAAAATATACATACATACTGTATAATCTGTATGTTATAATGTATCAGCGCTGTGTACCCAAGTGGCGCTATATAAATAAAAATATACGTACATACTGTATAATCTGTATTGTTAAAATGTACAGCGCTGTGTCCCCAAGTGGCGCTATATAAATAAACAATAACATACATACTGTATAATCTGTATTGTTATAATGTACAGCTGTGTACCAAGTGGAGCTATTAAATAAACATAACATACATACTGTATATCTGTATTGTATAATGTACAGCGCTGTGGTACCCAAGTGGCGCTATATAAATAAACATATACATACATACAGTATAATCTGTATTGTTATAATGTACAGCGCTGTGTACCCAAGTGGCGCTATATAAATAAACATATAAGTAAATACTGTATAATCTGTATTGTTAAATGTACAGCGCTGTGTCCCCAAGTGGCGCTATATAAATAAACATATACATACTACGTAAATCTGTATGTTAAATTTACAGCGCTGTGTATCCATGTGGCGCTATATAATAAACATATACATACATACTGTATAATCTGTATTGTTATAATGTACAGCGCTGTTTCCCCAAGTGGCGCTATATAAAATAAACATATGATAATACTGGATAATCTGTATTTGTTATAGTACAGCGCGGTGCCCCAAGTGGCGCTATATGAATAAACATATACATACACACTGTATAATCTGTATTGGTATAATGTACAGCGCTGTGTGCCCAAGTGGCGCTATATAAATAAACAATAATATACTGTATAATCTGTATTGTTATAATGTACAGCGCGGTTGTCCCAAGTGGCGCTATATATAATAAACATATACATACAACTGTATAATCTGTATTGTTATAATGTACAGCGCTGTGTACCCAAGTGGCGTTATATAATAAACATATACATAAATACTGTATAATCTGTATTGTTATAAGACAGCACCGTGACCAAGTGGCGCTATATAAATAAACATATACATACATACTGTATAATCTGTATTGTTATAATGTAAAGCGCTGTGTACCCAAGTGACGCTATATAAATAAACAATACATACATACTGTATAATCTGTATTGTTAATGTACAGCGCTGTGTCCCCAAGTGGCGCTATATAAACAATACATAAATACTGTTAATCTGTATTGTTATAATGTACAGCGCTGTGTCCCCAAGTGGCGCTATATAATAAACATATATACATACTGTATATGTATTGTGTTTATAATGTACAGCGCTGTGTACCCAAGTGGCGCTATATAAATAAACATATACATACATACTGTATAATCTGTATGTTTATAATGTACAGCGTTGGGTCCCCAAGTGGCGCTATATAAATAAACATAACATACATACTGTATAATCTGTATTGTTATAACGTACAGCGCTGTGTCCCCAAGTGGCGCTATTAAATAAACATTACATACTGTATAATCTGTATTGTTATAATGTACAGCGCGTGGTACCCAAGTGGCGCTATATAAATAAACATATAGATACATACTGTATAATCTGTATTGTTATAATGTACAGCGTGTGTACCCAAGTGGCGCTATATAAATAAACATATAAATACATACTGTAAATCTGTATTGTTATAATGTACAGCATGTGACCCAAGTGGCGCTATAAAATAAACATATACATACATACTGTATAATCGTATTTTTAATGTACAGCGCTGTGTCCCCAAGTGGCGTATATAAATAAATATATACTACATACTGTGATAATCTGTATTGTTATAATGTACAGCGCTGTGTCCCCAAGTGGCGCTATATAAATAAACATATACATACATACTGTATAATCTGTATTGTTATAATGTACAGCGCGTGTCCCAAGTGGCGCATATAAATAAACATATACATACATACTGTATAATCTGTATTGTTAAATGTACAGCGCTGTGTCCCCAAGTGGCTATATAAATAAACATATACATACATACTGTATAATCTGTATTGTTATAATGTACAGCGCTGGTCCCAAGTGGCGCTATATAAATAAACATATACATACATACTGTATAATCTGTATTGTTATAATGTACAGCGTGTGTCCCCAAGTGGGCGCTATATAAATAAACATATACATACATACGTGTAATCTGTATTGTTATAATGTACAGCGCTGTGTACCCAAGTGGCGCTATATAAATAAAACAACATACATACTGTATAATCTGTATTGTTATAATGTACAGCGCTTGTACCCAAGTGGCGCTATATAAATAAACTATATCATACAACTGTATAATCTGTATTGTTATAATGTACAGCGCTGGTCCCCAAGTGGCGCTATATAAATAAACATATACTACATACTGTATAATCTGTATTGTTATAATGTACAGCGCTGTGTCCAAGTGGGCTATATAAATAAACATATACTACATACTGTTATAATGTATTGTTATAATGTACAGCGCTGTGTACCCAAGTGGCGCTATATAAATAAACATATACATACATACTGTATAATTTGTATTGTTATAATGTACAGCGCGTGTCCCAAGTGGCGCTATAATAATAAAAATATACATACATACTGTATAATTTGTATTGTTATAATGTACAGGCTGTACCCAAGTGGCGCTATATAAATAAACATATACATACATACTGTATATCTGTATTGTTATAATGTACAGCGCTGGTCCCCAAGTGGCGCTATATAAATAAACATATACATACATACTGTATAATCTGTATTGTTATAATGTACAGCGCTGTGTACCCAAGTGGCGCTATATAATAAACATATACATACATACGTATAATCTGTTTGTTATAATGTACAGCGCTGTGTCCAAGTGGCGCTATATAAATAAACATACATACATACGTGTAATCTGTATTGTTATAATGTACAGCGCTGTGTACCCAAGTGGCGCTATATAAATAAACATATACATACTAATGTATAATCTGTATTGTTATAATGTACAGCGCTGTGTCCCCAAGTGGCGCTATATAAATAACATTACATACTACTTGTATATCTGTATTGTTTAATGTACAGCGCTGTGTATCAAGTGGCGTATATAATAAACATATACATATACTGTATATCTATTGTTATAATGTACAGCGCTGTGTACCCAAGTGGCGCTATATAAATAACATTACATACATACTGTATAATCTGTATTGTTATAATGTACAGCGCTGTGTCCCCAAGTGGCGCTTTAAAATAAAATTACATACATACTGGATAATCTGTATTGTTATAAGTACAGCGCTGTGTCCCCAAGTGGCGCTATATAAATAAACATATACATACATAATGTATAATTTGTATTGTTATAATGTACAGCGCTGTGTCCCCAAGTGGCGCTTATAAAAACATTAACATACATACTGTAAAATCTGTATTGTTAAATGTACAGCGCTGTGTCCCCAAGTGGCGCTATATAAAAAAAACATATACATACACTGTATAATCTGTATTGTTATAATGTACAGCGCTGTGTACCAAGTGGCGCTATATAAAAAACATATACAACATACTGTATAATCTGTATTGTTATAATGTACAGCGCTGTGTCCCCAGTGGCGCTATATAATAAACAAATATACATACATAATGTATAATCTGTATTGTTATAATGTACAGCGCTGTGCCCCAGTGGCGCTATATAAAATAACATAACATACTGTATAATCGTATTGTTTAATGTACAGCGCTGTGTACCCAAGTGGCGCTAATAAATAAACATATATACTACATACTGTATAATCTGTATTGTTATAATGTACAGCGCTGCGTCCCAATGGCGCTATATAAATAAACATATACATACAACTGTATAATCTGTATTGTTATAATGTACAGCGCTGTGCCCAAGTGGCGCTATATAAATAAACATATACATACATACTGTTAATCTGTTTGTTATAATGTACAGCGCTGTGTCCCCAGGTGCGCTATAAAATAAACATATACATACTGGATAATCTGTATTGTTATAATGTACAGCGCGTGTACCCAAGTGGCGCTATATAAATAAACATATACATACATACTGATAATCGTATTGTTATAATGTACACGCGCTGCTTACCAAGTGGCGCTATATATAAATAAACATATACATACATCTGTATAATCTGTATTGTTATAATGTACAGCGCTGTGTCCCAAGTGGCGCTATATAAATAAACATATACATACATACTGTATAATCTGTATTGTTATAATGTACAGCGCTGTGTCCCAGGTGGGCGCTATATAAATAAAACATATACATACAATGTATAATCTGTATTGTTATAATGTACAGCGCTGTGTCCCCAGGTGGCTATATAAATAAACATATAACATACTGTTATATAAGTATTGTTATAATGTACAGCGCTGTGTCCCCAGTGGCGCTATATAAATAAACATATTACTACATACTGTATAATCTGTATTGTTATAATGTACAGCGCTGTGTCCCAAGTGGCGCTATATAAATAAACATATACATACATACTGTATAATCTGTTGTTATAATGTACAGCGCTGGCCCCAAGTGGCGCTATATAAATAAACATATACAAATACTGTATAATCTGTATTGTTATAATGTTACAGCGCTGTGTCCCCAGGGTGACGCTATATAAATAAACATATACATACTGTATAATCGTATTGTTATAATGTACAGCGCTGTGTACCAAGTGGCGCTATATAAATAAACATAACATACATACTGTATAATCTGTATTGTTATAATGTACAGCGCTGTGTACCCAAGTGGGCTATATAAATAAACTATACATACATACTGTATAATCTGTATGTTATAATGTACAGCGCTGTGTCCCCAAGTGGCGCTATATAAATAAACATATAATACACATACTGTATAATCTGTATTGTTATAATGTACAGCACGTGTGACCAAGTGGCGCTATATAAATATCTAAATACATACTGTATAATCTGTATTGTTATAATGTACAGCGCTGTGTACCCAAGTGGCCTATATAATAAACATATACTACATACTGTATAATCTGTATGTGATAATGACAGCGCTGTGTCCCCAAGTGGCGCTATATAAATAAAATATCATACATACTGTATAATCTGTATTGTTATAATGTACAGCGCTGTGTACCCAAGTGGCGCTATATAAATAAACATATAATACATACTGTATAATCGTATGTTTTATAATGTACAGCGCTGTGTACCCAAGTGGCGCTATATAAATAAACATATACATACATACGTATAATCTGTATTGTATATGTACAGCCTGTGTACCCAAGTGGCGCTATATAAATAAACATATACATACATACTGTATAATCTGTATTGTTATAATGTACAGCGCTGTGTACCCAAGTGGCGCTTATATAAATAAACCTATATACGTACATAATGTATAATCTGTATTGTTACAATGTACAGCGCTGTGTCCCCAAGTGGCGCTATATAAATAAACATATACATACATACTGTATAATCTGTATTGTTATAATGTACAGCGCTGTGTACCCAAGTGGCGCTATATAAATAAACATATACATACATACTGTATAAGCTGTATTGTTATAATGTACAGCGCTGTGTACCCAAGTGGCGCCATATAAATAAACATATACATACGTACTGTATAATCTGTATTGTTATAATGTACAGCGCTGTGTAACCAAGTGGCGCTATATAAATAAACATATACGTACATACTGTATAAGCTGTATTGTTATAATGTACAGCGCTGTGTACCCAAGTGGCGCTTTGTAAATAAAATGATACATACATATACATTATTCAGACTTATTCCTTATAGATTTTGATACATTGTGAGGCTTTAAACCATTTTGGTGTAAATGCAAAAATAATATGAAAATGACATTAGAATTCCTTAGAATAGGTCTGAAATGAATCGATGGCTTTAAGATTTGATTTTCTTGCCTCTGAACTGCTGGATATTTCGGAGATAAACACCTGACCTTTTAATCTCCCATTTGTAAACTATAATTGATGGAAATCTGCTTTGACCTTGTCGCCCCCTTGATTTAAAATTTGCACGTAGACTTTTCTAAAAATATCTATTACATTTCTCATTTACACAGTCATATCTCACCCCCCCGTGGGACGTAATGAGTAAACCTGAAGGGTGGGATTGGGGCTGCCACATCTCTAATGTTCCCCATGGCTCAATGACAGTGAAACCAGTGGTAGATTCTGCAGGGTTATTCGATCATTGGAAAATCTGAGCATTGTATTGTCCTTCCCTTGTTTGTCAGCACAGAGAGAAGTTATTTTATTCTTTTCTCTTCAGAAGGAAAACAATGTTCCCCGCGGGACGTCTGGATGGAAAATAAACAGAATGTGCGTCGAAACGCAATGATAATATGTTTAGAAATACGACACAACTGGGGTCACTAAGTAAACGTCCCCGGGCAGAACTTTCAATGAACGGAATTCTTTACGAATTAATAAACATTATGAAAGGAGAGAAAATGATTCATGGTTATTTCTAACGTTAAATAATACGATCTGATATGGATTAAAGGGCACATATAAAAAGCTATGACTGTCTCCTCCACCCCCAATTGCGAAGATCACAAGAGTTACTTTAACTGTCCAACATTCTAAAGAAATATATTCACTTTGTTATTCTCCTCCCTCTTCACTGGTCAATCAATCATGCCAAGGTAAGTATAGATATTAATAGGGGTGTGGACTTAACTTTTTAACTTTAAGGGTTAAATTATGGTCTCTGAATAAGTTAGGATTAAATAAGCTTGAAGTCTTTCCATTAAAATGAGCCCTGGGTCCAATCTCTGACTGCAGCCCTTGCGGAATTATATTGCAGAGAATGTTTAAACTTCCTGCTTCCTGTAGCTTGAGTGACATCACCTGACCCTCTCCTACTCCCCAGGGAAGGAGCATGCTCCCTTCAGACTTAATACTGGAAAAACCAGGAAGTACCTGCACTGATATGTATAAAAAAAATACGTTTGAGAGGGAGGACTATTAATTCAGGCAGAGGCTGATCACATGACTACAAGCTGGTCACATGATACAAGCTAATGAAAACAGGAAGTGTTCAGAAAAGTTACATGGCTAAAGATTTTAGCAATAACTTCTCAACAAATGTTACCTGCAGATGTGGATTTGAGTTTATTTTGCATGTACGACAGAAGGCTTAATATTTAAACCTAACTCGTCTGGAGACCACAGTTACCCTTTAAGGATAAGTCATCCACCAGCTGTTGTGCCAAAATTTGCCTAGCAGAACAAAAGAACCATTCATTGGCCCTTATTAATAAGTATTACCATAATCCACACACAGACAAAGGGACCGGCAATGGAACTGGGGAAGGCAATGGAAAGCCATCCGTCTATCTGCCACCATACTACCAAGAGAGTTGGCCAATCGGAAGACGTGCTCTGCTAGACATGAATCTATTGGCCAGGCTCCAGAAACGAGCCAGGTGGACGGGTTCAGCAAGCTCTGCAATTGTAAGGCAGGAGTTGTACAGTAAGTCCAGGGGTGAGGGCCTGATGTTTTCGTTCCTCATCCAGAGTACTTACTGGTTTGTTTGGAAGAAGGGCTTGAATTTTACCATCATTCCTAAAGCCATCCCTGTGGTGGATATTATAACAGCCACAGAAGCCTCGATCCACAATAATAAGGTACCACAGAGTGAGGCAGAACAACTTCACCTTAAGGTATCTGCAGCCTTAGCTAAGCCTCCTTCATCTAACCTGACCACACAGGAAAGAAGAGCCTTAACATCCCTCAAGAAAGATTCCAGATTGGAAATCTACAGTAGTTTACAAACGTTCGCTGTAGTAGTACGATCGTGGCCGCACATTCGTAAACTTGTGATATTGCAGGTTATTAAATCTGCCCCATAATATCACCAATTGGTGACCCTGGGAAATGAAGAGAAACTTCACACCCCACATAGAAAATGATTCAAATGCTGTAATATCACCACAAATAATACATAATGGGAAATAATGGAAACGACATTCATCGAGAGAGATTTTATAATAGTGTTTATCACCCTATCCCTATAGATCGTATATATTATATATTAGGTACCTGGACAGTGTCCCTGTGTTTCACCCTATCCCTATTGATAGTGTATATTAGGTACCTGGATAGTGT